>VTPC01008814.1:21740-43727 GCA_011009095.1 Ignelater luminosus | reverse complement strand
TATGTCAGCACGTTAAATTTGCATATAAAGAAATTCTAAGAAATAATAAAACAGTATTGCACATTCATTTGTTTGTACTCATTAAAAAGGTATTGCCGCAAAAGCCTTTTTCTACCAGCTTAATGGGACTGTGAGGCTGCAATCTCAGCAATACATAAACACCTCAGAGATTAACCCTAAAAAAGTTAATCTCACGCCACAAAATTCTGGACTACGTCTGACAACTTTGTTTACAGTGGACACAATATCAACAAAAAATTCCAATTTTGTAAACGTGAATTAAAAATCCCTTCCACCTGTGCCAAAATTCAATTTCGAAAAGCTCCCCGAACTTCTTCTAGCAAAACATTAGTTTTTTTCTTGTCTGTAAATATAACTTGACTTGCAATGTTGTCAAAGACTTCTACGAAATCTAAAACAGCACTTCTCAATTATTTGAGTGTTGCAAGGCAGTTTGGTGTTTTTGCACTTTGCAAGGAAATTTCGATTATTAGTAGAGCTCGGATTTATATGTAAAAATCGGTGCGAAATACGCGCATATACATACAGGAATTGGGAGAAAAATATGAAGCAATATGTCCAAAATATGCGCAATAAACAATAAACTTTTCGACTTTCAGTTTCAATTCCGAATCTGCTTTTCAAGTTCTCCCAGCACGTAAGGTTTAGTGTACCGTTAAGGACAACTATCCTAAGCAGCAGAGAGCCCATACCAAGATGAATATAGGCGATACCTGCTCATTCGGGTACAGCCACAGGAATCGTCAATAGCCTAAGCTAGTTTGCAATAATGCAAGTGTAGTTATACTATTTAATGAATAAATAAACCTCGATTTAAGCAACTGGTGTTGTTTATTCCAAGAAGAAATATATAACAAATGGCGACGAGGTAAGAATAAAAATAAAAAAGTAAAATACATAAAAAGAAACGTTGAAAAGTGAGATAAATCTTAATACGTGCAATAATAGTGCAGCCAATTAAACAAAGTTCGCATACGGTAATAATATGGCATTAGTGGGGTTCATGGTAAAATTTGATCTTGCAAGGGATGATTGGGTAGTTTATCAAGAACGACTCGAGCAATATCTCGCGGCAAAACTTATCACGGACGAATGAAGAACAGCCTCTCAAGCTTGATACGTATCGGCTATTGCGAGATTTGTGTTACCCTAAGTTACCCAAATACAAAAGTTACGAAGAACTGTGCAAATTATTAACAGAACATTTAAGCCCCCAAGTGTCAGTGCGTGATTGGCACGCGCAAATAAAAAAATTATTAGCTGTAAACTGCAATTTCGGTTCAAATTTGAATTCCATTTTACGAGATAAATTTGTAACTGGACTATCTAGCGACTATGTGTTAGATAAAGTTTGCGAGAAAAAGTTTGATGACAGGGGATGGTGACAGTGGCACTTCAAAAGGAAGCGACCAGGCAGGCCAAGCGACATAATGATCAAACATGGGAAATACAATGAACCGCAAAAGCAACCGTTACGAAAGGAAATCCAACGTCGGGAAACGCACAGGTAGCTGACACACATAAGAGGATTAACCCAGAAGGTACGGCGTCTGGAATACAGAAACCGGCAGAGGGTAAGAAGATTATTTGGAAATTGTTTGGAAAAAATCCATACGTAAATGAAAAAAACGAATCTATATTTGGTCCCAAATATTTGCAATTCTGAAACAGTTCATAGTTTTCATCTTTTGTATTACCGAGGAAGTTTGTCATCACAGTTTTGAAGGACTACCAAGTAGGTGCCTTTCTTTCCTCTAAAGTATTGTCGAAACTGGCATCTTTCATTAATTCCCTGATTTGGGGCCCCACAAATATTTTCTCTTTTATTTTAGCTTTGGTAATTCTAGAAAATTTGTTTTTTAAATAAAGGAAACCTTGACTATCTTTATTCGTCACCTTTACGAAGTTTTTCATTAATCCCAGCTTGAGGTGAAGAGCTAGCAGCTGAATTTTCTCTGAGTTAACGAGAGGCTCACAAACGACACTCTTAATTTCAGCAGTAAGGTAACTTCTTTCTGACCATTGCTTCTTAATATTTATTATTATTGTATCCAGTAGCGGTTTCATGGTTGCATAAGACTCCTTTATATGGACAGCATGAACATAGGGAATAGAAAATTTTCTTTTCCATTATGAAAGAGAACAGCTTTAAGGCTTGTTTTCGAAAAGTCTATAGTCTCCACTCCCCTGGATTGTGATGCTAGCCCATTACCTCTAGTAAAGCGTTGACATCATTACAGAAAACCAGGTCATGAAAATAAATGCTGCAGTTTTTGCTGACTATTACGAATGTGCATATTCTTGTCCCTTTGTCTAATAAATTCCATTAATTTTTAATTAGCCCCCAAAATCAACTTTATCCAAACTAATTCGTAATTGGGTGAATCAAAACGTATAATTAAAGACATATTGTGGTTTAACGCGGTTTCGAAAATTAGAGACAAAGAAATAAATATAATGGGCAGGATATGCTAATTTGGGTAAAAACCAACAATTACAAAAAAACGATGAGTGATGGACAAATTCTGATGACATACTTGGATTCAGCAGGCGAGATTACATATGAATCGGCCAAATTTGTCTATCAGTGTTATCAGTACCGGCCGCTAAATATTTTGGTTAATTTCGGTACAGTGCTGGTTTACCTCTATCCTGTTCCTTTCCCATACTTTTGTCCTGGATCGTCTCCGTTGGCTTTTGAGCATTTCCGGCGGCATGCGATTTACGCGAACTGAACAGCCGCGTCTGTACAGCAACTACCCGGGAGCTCTAGTCGAAGACGAGCCGGAAAAGTAAATCCTTTAACCAAATTTTGCGCCCGAGCACCGTCGTCTACGCCGATAAGGAAAAAACACGCCATATATTTCGGAGCCCGATCGATGACTGTTTTGTCATCCCAAAATATCTTCATAATTTAACTGGAAATGATAACTAACAAATACCTCTAGCAAGATCAAATTATAGCTTAATAGAAAGTCTTTTATTTACATAAAAGTGTTCAGACAGTCAACTAGAAGATTCGAACATCATAATAGCAAGATGTCATCATCGCACACCCAGCTTGAGGTTGGTAACAATCTGCCAACGCTAGCACTGCCCAGCCCCGCACACTCCAACCAAGAATCAAAGCAAAGCGATAAAAGGGTAGCCTGAATTTGTGCTTTGTCTTCCATTAATTCTTTTGGGAAAACTAAATACGATGCCTAGTCTAGTTTTATCCGCCACCAAGCCACCTCCGATGGCACAAGGTCGCTCTTACAGCTTAATTCACCATCTTAAAAAAACGGAATACAAACACGGGTAGAATTGCGAGTCTAACAGGCCATCTATAGTGGCCTACGATTGGGATTTTTCCTCCATTAATACTCTTGGAGAAACTTTCACTTTAAGAAAACGAAACACAAACAAGGGTCGGGTTGGAAGTCTAACTAACCGCCCAAAATTGGACTTGATACGGACCGTAATCTAGTTGCGCCCTCTACTTAGCTAGCTCCGGTGACACAAGGTCGGTGGTGCCGCTCCATCAACCTTCTTAAACGAAATTCGAACCATAGTGTAGTTACGAAATACAAACACGGGTCGGCTTGAGAGCCTAGCAGACCATCTGCAGTGGCCTAAGATTGGGCTTTGTCCTCTATTAACTCTTTTGGAAAAACTAAGTACGAGCCCTAGTCTAGTTGCACTCACCACCAAGACACCTCCGGCAGCACAAGCTGCATCTTGCCGCTTCGTTCACTTTTTTAAGAAAACGAAACACAAACAAGGGTCGGATTGGGAATCTAACTAATCACCTGACCCAAAATTGGACTTCCTCCTCTCTCAACGTCCTTAGGAAAACTAGATACGAACAATAGTCTAGTTGCGCCCTCTAACAAGCCACTTCCAAAGGCACAAGGTCTTGCCGCTCCATTCACCTTCCTAATAAAACGAAATATAAGCACGGATTGGATTGGGAGTCTAACAGGCTACCTGCGGTAACCCAGATTTGGGCTTCGTTCTCCATCAGCCTTCTTGGGAAAACTAAATACAAACTGTAGTCAAGTTGCCCCCTCCACCATCCAAGTCGAAAGGGACTCTACCAGGCCACTTCGGTGGCTAAGGATTGATCTTCTTTCTCCATTAATCTTGTTGGAAAAACTAAATACAAGCCCTAATCTAGTTGCTCCCTCTGCCAAGCCATTACCGGTGGCACAAGGTCGATATTCCCACTCCGTTCACCTTCTTAGAAAAACGAAATACAAGTACGAGTTGGTTTGGTTGGTTTTTGCCCAACATTGAACTTCCTTCTCCATCAACCTTTTTGGGAAAACTAAATACCAACCGTGGTCTAGTTGCGCTCTCTAGTAGGTCACCTCCGGTGACACAAGACTGGTCTTACTGCTTCATTCACCTTCTTAAGAAATCTAAATACAAACGCGAGTCGGGTTGGCAATCTAACAGGCTATTAACCCTCTTAGGAAAACTAGTCTAGTCAAACCCACCACCAAACTACATCCGGTGGCTTAATGTCGATCTTGCTGCTCCATTCGCCTTCTTTAGAGAACGAAATACAAACACGGATCGGGTTAGGAGTCTAACGGGTCACCTGCAGTGGCCGAAAGCTGAACTTCGTTTTCCATCAGCTTTCTTGAGAAAACTAAATACAAACTGTAGTATAGTTGCGCCCTCCACAAAGCCACTCTGGTGACACAAGGTGATCTTACAGTTTCATTCATCTTCTTCAGAAAAGAAAATACAAACAGAGTCAGGTGGAGATCTAACAGATTTGGACTTATTTTTCCAATTATCTTCTTTAAAAGACCAAATACGAACCCTAGTCTAGTTGAACCCATCACCTCCGATGGCACAATGTTTGTCTTGCCGCTTCATGCGCCTTCCTAGGAAAATAAAATACAAAAACGGATCGAGTCTAACAGGTCATCTGCAGATGGGCTTTGTCCTTCATTAACTCTCTTGAAAAAACTAAATATGACCCTAGTCTAGTTGCATCTACTACCAAGCCACCGCTGGTGGCACAATGTCCGTCATGCCACTCCATTCGCCTTCTTAGGAAAATGAAATACAAAAACAAGTCGGGTTGGTAGTTTAACAGACCATCTGTAATGGTCCAAGATTGGGTTTTGTCTTAGCTTAAGCTCCTTAGGAAAACTAAACATGGACACGAGTCAGACCGCATTTTCTAACTCACCACATTCAATGGTCCAAGATTAAGTTTCGCCCTGTATTAACCTGCTTAGAAAAAAATTGAACACAAACAGGGGTTGGGCTGAGCGTTTAGCAGTCTACCTGTAGTAGATCAAGATTGAATTTGCCCTCCATTAACTTTTTTATAAAAGCTAAATATAAACACTGGCCTGACTGCGCTCTCTTTTGGTCTTCTTAAGAAAACTAAATGTAACCCCAAGACTAGCTGTGTTCACATTTTCGGACCTAAAACGGAGCTTCGCCCTTCCTTCGCCTTCTCTAGAAAAGTGCATACAAACAGGGGCATTTAACAGAACACCTGCGGTGACATAAACTTGAATCTTGTCTTCCTTTAACGTGTAGGAAAGCTAAATACAAACATTGGTATAGCTGCACCTTTCAACAGTTCACCTGCAGTGACTCAAAGTTGAGCTTCACACTCCATTAAGCTAACATTAACATTAACATTCTATCTCCGGTGGCCCGAGATCAGACTTTACTTTGCATTAACCTCTTGAGAAAACTAAATACCAATAGGAATTGAAAGCTGAGCGTTTAGCAAACCATCTGAGGTGGTCAACAAATGGGCCCTTTATTAACCTTCTTATAAACCAGGTCTAACTGCGCTCTCTTTTGGCCTTCTTAGGAAAACTAAATAAAAACACCAGAGGCTACCTCTGGTGGCCCAATTGAACAACGCGGGTTGGGATAAGGGTTTAATAGGCTACCTGAGGTGGACCAAGACTAATTAAAGAATCTTCTTATAAAAACTAAATACATACACTGGCCTAGCTGCGTCCTCATTTTGCCTTCTCGGGAAACCTAGATGCAAATACGAGACGAACCCTTCAAGAGGCCACCTCTAGTGGCTCAAAGCGCGGTTTCGCCTTCCATTAACTTTTGAAAAGCTATATAAATACAAAGACGAGTCGGTCTGTGCCGTGCAATACGCCACTACCGGTGGCCCAAGGCTGGGCTTTGCCGTTCATTAACATTCCTAAAAAAATAAATACAAACACGAATCGAGCTGCCTTCGGCAGTAGACCACTTGCGATGCTCCCAGATCTAGCTTTTCCCTCCGTCAACCTTCTCAACCTTCCTTATTGCTATATTATCATTGCTTCTATTATGTAACGCACGGTATTTTTCTTTCATTTGTTTAGGATTTTTGGGTTTGTGTAATTTTGGGCAACTTTATCGAGAACTATAAAGTTTGATAAGAAATGAAATCCAACTATTTCCGGTTTGAAGATAGCAGGAATTTTTCGTTTCTGTTTTTTTTTTGAGTTAATTTTAGTTGGATCTTTAAAGTCCATTTTTACCGTGACAGATTACAAGGTTTTCAAGCTATATGGAAAAGTAAATTAAAATTTTGCAGATGCAGTTGAGGTTGTGCAGCTAATGAATTTTAAGATCCACGTTTTTAGTTTTTAGTTAACGGTTTGTTATAATTTCTTGGAAGAGTCAATCAAACATTTTAGTTTAGTAAAACTTTTCAGACTAATCAGACTTTTCGTATTTTGTTAAAGACATTACTTGACTTTTTCAGAGTGTGTCAAACTTCTTTCAACTTCAGTCAAACCGAGGCAAGCATACAAGCAATAATAAAGGACTCGCTGAACTGCGTAGGGAGAAGTCTGAATGATGCTTTCTACATAACTAGAACTTACAGGTTTCGACCGCAATTCATTTTGTGCTTTAAAGAGCTTTCTGGGAACATAACTATTTGAAATTCTTTGAGATACTACGTATTTTTGGTTGTTACCAGTATGTGCAAGTTTAAAACGTTTTTACGTCTGTGATTTTACTTTAACGAAAATTAAATTTTTTTTAATCTGCTTTAGAGTGGTTTATTTCGAGTTTCAAATATTTTAGGACTAGTGAGTACGGTTCGATTCTATCTATACTATAAAACAAGAATTTTGTAGAAGAAACAATCAACTAAACACTGAATTCAACGCATTTAAATTACAACTCGTAACGCATTGAATTGCATTGAAAGTTTTTTATTTCTATTTAATACCGTTACAAGTGCAATTGCACACAAATTGCAATTCATTTTCAATAGAGCAAAATAACTAGTTCAGCTAAAATTGGGGCAATATTTTTTTCAGAGAACTTCCTAAACTGGTTTTCCATTACAAAGCGCTGTTTTCAGATCCTCTTAACAGCCAGCACAGGCATAGCAAATTCTATTATACAATAGGGCAAAAGTTTAAAGATATAAAACGCAAGAAACTACTTCATTTTTATGTATGTCACGATTACCGCAAAAGTCGACGCCTATGATAAATGCTGAATATGCATGGTTATATTTTAAAATCATGACTGGTTGAAATGTAAATATAAATGCAAATCTGATGAAGGTGGTGTTCACCACTTGTGGCGCTCTCCCAATTTTTCGTCTGTCGTCTTGTACACCGACGTTAAATATTTCTGAATTAAATTGGTTAAAAGTTGCTCCTTGAATTTATTAAGGGTAAGGTGTTTTGCCTTCTGTATGACTAGAAATTAGAAAATTAACTTTGGGAAGTACTTTCGTTATTGCTGATGATTTATTTACCTAATATTATCTTACAGCATCTTTAAAATATTAAATTTGGTTTTTTAAATGTTTGTAAATTATTTAATTGTAGGAAGGTCACTAGTAACAAGCACAATAACCGCAGTCCTGCGTGGGCATTAAAAGTAGCAATAAGTATTGTTATATATTTCCTCTTGGAATAAACAACACCACTTGCTTAAATCAAGGTTTATTTATTCATTGAATAGTATAACCACACTTGTATTATTGCGAACTAGCTTGTGGTATTGATGATACCGGTGTCTGTACCCGAATGAGCAGGTATTGCCTATTTTTATCCTGGCACGAGCTCCCTGCTGCTTAACCTTAACCTTAACGGTACACTACACTATCTTCCTCATTAGCGTAAAACTAATATTAAAACAAAATATTCAGAAAAATACGATTTCTTACACTTGGAATGTGTTTTATTTCAAAAAAAAATTATAGTAAACAATCCGTTGGTCTAGAGTAAGTAAGTACATATAGCAAGCTGCTTTCCATATTAACATCTGATTAGTAACTTTGGCAAGTTTTTTAGTTAAAGTTTCTTTTCATCGGCATTTCTTACATTTTATTCTTGGCATATTCTTGATCTCAACAACAGTTTATAGTAAACACTCCGCTGGTCTAGACTAAGTAAGTACATATAGCAAGCTGCTTTCAATATCAACATCTGATTAGTAACTTTGGCAAGTTTTTGAGTTAGAGTTTCTTTTCCTCGGCATTTCTTACATTTTATTCTTAACATATTCTTGATCTCAACAACAGTTTATAGTAAACACTCCGTTGGTCTAGAGTAAGTAAGTACATATAGCAAGCTGCTTTCAATATCAACATTTGATTAGTAACTTTGGCAAGTTTTTGAGTTAAAGTTTCTTTTTCTCGGCATTTCTTACATTTTATTCTTGGCATATTCTTGATCTCAACAAAATTTTATAGTAAACACTCCGTTGGTCTAGACTAAGTAAGTCTAAATAGCAAGCTGCTTTCAATATCAACATCTGATTAGTAGCTATGGCAAGTTTTTCAATTGAAGTTTCTTTTCCTCGGCATTTCTTATATTTTATTCTTGGCATATTCTTGATCTCAACAAAAGTTTATAGTAAACACTCCGTTGGTCTAGACTAAGTAAGTCCAAATAGCACGCTGCTCTCAATATCAACATATGATTAGTAACTTTGGCAAGTTTTTTAGTTAAAGTTTCTTTTCCTCGGCATCTCTTACATTTTATTCTTGGCATATTCTTGATCTCAACAAAAATTTATAGTAAACCCTCCCTTGGTCTAGACTAAGTAAGTACAAATAGCAAGCTGCTTTCAATACCAACATCTGATTAGTAACTTTGGCAAGTTTTTTAGTTAAAGTTTCTTTTCCTCGGCATTTCTTACATTTTATACGTGGCATATTCTTGATCTCAACAAAAGTTTATAGTAAATACTGCGTTGGTCTAAACTAAGTAAGTACATATAGCAAGCTGCTTTCAATCTCAATATCTGATTAGTAACTTTGGCAAGTTTTTCAGTTGAAGTTTCTTTTCCTCGGCAACTCTTGCATTTTATTCGTGGAATATTTTTGATCTCAACAAAAAATTATAGTAAACATTCCGTTGGTCTAGACTAAGTAAATACATATATCAAGCTGCTTTCAATCTCAACCACTGATTAGTAACTTTGTCAAGCTTTTTAGTTAAAGTTTCTTTGTGACAGCGTTCCCTAACTTTTTTCTTGGAATCTTAAAAAACAAAAAGTCTGTGGTGAATAGACCGTTGGTGTAGGGTAATTAAATACATATAGCAAGCTGCTTGCAATCTCAGAGGCCGGTTAGTAACTTTAGAAAGCTCTTTAATTGGAATTTCTTTTCATTATTATTTCTGGTTTTACAAGAACTTTATGGTAAATAGACTGTTGGTCTGAAGTAAGTAAATAACTATAGCAAGCTGTTTTTAATCTCAAAAGCCGATTAGTAACTTTGGTAAGCGTTTTAATTATAGTCTGTTGTTCTCAGGGTTCCTTGCATTTTTTTGGAATCTTTTGATTTCACAAGAAGTCACTGGTGAATAGACCGTTGGTCTAAAGTAAGTAAATACATATAACAAGCTGTTTTTGATCTTTAAATTTTGTCTAGTTTCCTTTTATTAGCGTTTCCTGATTTTTTCTTGGAATCTTCTTGATTCTACACAAAGTTTATGATAAATAGACCGTTGGTCTAGAGTAAGTAATTACTTATAAGAGAAAAAAAGATCATTAACGAACAAGTGGAGCAGATGCTGACAGATCGTTATCTTGTAAAAATGTTGTCGAAGCGCTTGCTACTAATTCAGCAACCAAATTTTTACGCTACCAGCTAACGAAATGCTTCTACGTCTCCACAGAAGAACCAGGTTTGGAAGTGGAATTCGTTTTCAAATACCATATTGCCGCTGGCCTTCTGAGCTCTACGTTTCTACAGAAATCTGAGAAATGGTTTTCTATAAACTTCACGATGAGATCCTTAGAAGTATTCATCAATTCTATCATTGGAAAACCTTGAAACGAGAAACCCGCAATTATGTAAAGTGTGCACTTGACCAAATTGAGCCGACGACTGGATATAAATACATTTTCGCAGTAAGAGATGTTTTTATTCAATGGATGGAGAATTTTCTCTTAAAGAATGCCGTCAGTGCCGAATGTATTCAACAATTGGAAGAAGAAGTTTTTTGTAGATTTGTTTATCCTCGAGCCATCTTGTCAAATAGCGGACGTCGTCAAAGGAAGGTTCAATTCTGCTGCGCCAAGAAAAAAATCCTACCGAACCTCGTAATCAGAAACTTTAGACAAACACTTAGTCTTTAGCTAACTGGCAGCCCGCGGGTACATTCATCTCTCAACAACGCTTTTCAGTCTTCAAATACGTCAAAATTAAGCAAAATGCACCTTGCCTAGCTCTTTAAAGTGTGGCTGTGACTTTCCATATCGTAGAAATTAGTTTTTCTCAGATTTTTTTATCCTTGAGCCATCTTGCCAAATAGCGGAAGGAAGGTTCAATCTTGCTGCGCCAAGAAAAAGAATCCTACCAAACCTCATAATCAGAAACTTAAGAAAAACACTTAGTCTTTAGCTAGCCGGCAGGCCGCAGAACATCTGGTACATTCATTTCTCAACAACGCTTTTCAGTCTTTAAATATGTCAAAACTTAGCAACCTGGCCTTCCCTAGCTGTTTATAGTATGACCGTGACTTTCCATATCGTAGAGATTAGGACCAGGAACACCAGCACAGCCGCCATCCCTAGAGAATCGTCATGCCGAAGACAGCACCAATACATCGAAGCCCACAGATAACTACTTGGAGCAGCAGCACTTCAATCTGGTAACCGAGTGTGCCGAAAATGCAATCCTACACTCTATCAAACATTAGATAGATCGTCTTTGTCCAGCAGCCGCTACAGCACCCGCAGCACCAGCTCTAAAATACGTACCCGCGCAACGCTATCAAAACAGATTTCTTTAAACTGACAGAGAAGGATGACCAAACTGTAAATCATGAGTGTTATTTGTAAGTTCAAAAAAGGTTTGGAGCAATGAGAGAGCATTGGAATTGGATCGTAACCGGCTACTCCGATAGCTGGAAAGACACAGTTCGCTGTAAACTCAAAAAAAAAGCTGAAGAAGCCCAAGAAACTGAACTGCATTTATTCACATTGGTCCAAAAGATCAAAAGCAATCGGAATTTCAAACTTGCAAAATCAAGTTGAGTGGATTTTGACTGCTTTGGTGGACGATGAAATTTACGTCAAAGCCGACTTTTCGAAGATTCCTGATCTAGATTTTTTCTTCGGTAATGATATAACGACAACAACGATTATTACTTTTTCGAACTCTCACCGTATCCTGCTTGGTCTGCTACGCAAGACTGCAAACCTCTTTACAAATTGTACTCTCTAGAGGTTCTAACTGATATGGACCGATCATGCAGTAAGGTTCTAACCGATATGGACGGATCATACAGTCAACGGTCCAAGAAACCTGAAGTTATATCCGCTTAGAGATTGGTTCATTCGATAATGTATTTGTAAATGCAGGGAAAGGCCCAGAAGGGAATGGAAATATTGTGTCGCGAAAGACCTGAGGGAGGAGGAGTTAACATCTGAGGACATGAAGGGCCGGATGGAATGGAGAAGGAGAGTGAGAAACGGCGATCTCTAACCGATAGGGCTAAGCTGAAGAGAAAAAATAAAAAGAAGAAAAAGAAGGCTGTTCGGTTTTTTCTAAGAGTTGGTTCGTATTTTTTAATAAAATGAACCCGTCGTCGGGGAAGTTACCCTGATACTGCGTCTTTGCAGTGAGAATTGTAGAGTTGATAACTGAGTAGTTTACCAGGTTTTATTAATTTTTTTAAATCTAGAAACTTAAATTTTCTGAATTGTTGGATGATAGAGACTTGTGGCAAGATTTTGCTTGGTGATTTTTTGTTATTTACAAATTTCTTTTACAGGTTAGTTTTTAAGTACGTTTCGTGAGCTGATTTGCTTATGCAGTGGGGTATCTGATTCGCTGGTTGTACTTTTAGAGAGTTCCATCTAAGTCCTAGATCTGTGAGATCTTTTGGAAGATTGTATGCTGTTGTTCTCTTAGCCTTTAAATTTCGTCTCCTGACCGATTTTTTGCTTAGGGTAGTTGCCCTTAACGGTACACTACAATTATAGTTCCCTCAAGCTTTTTATCTTCTTTTAAAACGAGCGATTTGTAAAGGTTATCACAATGAGCCATACTATTTTAGTTGGTAAGTTAAAATTCCCTATCATTTGCTTCTATGCATTTCTTATTTTGAGATATTTTGTAAGTGACAGTTATAATTCTCTTCTCATATTTTCTAATCATAAAAGTAAGAAGTTTAATGAAGAGGGCAGCATGTTCAAGGTGTACCAGTTTAGAGATCGAAAGTTCAGAATAAATAGCAGCCTTCTTAGCGAAATAAAAAAAAAATAAGCTAACACTGTTTTAAAATCTAAACGAATCTAAGTTTCTTAAGATTGAGCACTGAAACTTTAAAGTGTTTACTTGTACTAGTTAATTATAATGTAAACAACATTTATCTAACATACTTAAATGTCATCATTTCCGCATACTGAATGACAACTTCACTTAGAGTTACGACATATAAATTGGATTGATTCCACAAAAGGCATTTTATTTGCGTCATCAAACGTACCGGTTTTTCTCATAAAATGCATAAAAAAGTTTTTCCCCCAAATACTCGAAATCGTTCGATCCTTTTATTGACTAGTAGCCGCATGTTTCCCGAACCGTAAACTTAAAAGGACTTTACCGATATTTATTTACATGTCATATATACTACCTGGAATATATAACTTAAGACACCCGATTAGACACACAGAATTTTAATAACATTTTCAGTAAGTAAAACATGTTTATTACTAATATCAAGTTTACAACGTAATTAAAAGTTTAGAAAGATAACTACCTACTCATCTACTATATATTTTTAGTTCAGTGCCTTTACAGTAAGCTTCGCTTGTTAAAATTAGTATTGATGCTGAACTGAAACAATGTACAAGTTAGAGGGTTACTTCTCAATGTCCTTAATTTAGCCTTCCGCAATCTCAGTTTCACCCAAGAATAATTCAAAGTTAATTTTAGGCCGAAATCTGAACTAACAGAATATAACACCGATGTTGAGGTCATTCCAAATTAGATTGTAGTGTATACAGAAAATAAATATTGACTTAATTAAGGGCAACCTTTTCTATTATTAATGCTAAAGCATACAAACACACACAGAAATGCTCCACTTTTTAAAACAATTATATTTGTTTCGTGCTTGTCTGTGTAATATTTAATAAATATTTTAGTACTCTGAAACTTTGTGGGTGAGATAATGTAGTACGCGGAGGATGTGCTCTATTTAGTGCCCTCCTTTAAATGTGGAACAAGCAATAGCAATATTGTACCCAGCATTTTATTCTCTTCTTTTATAAAGTGATGTAATTTTTGGCCAAATGGTAGTGCTCAGCTACAGAAGCTTTGTACCCATTAAAGCTATTCATTCTCTGTTTCAGTACGAGATTCTTCTTGTTCCACAGTGCATTATCCTATTCAAAAGGGGTCGGCATTTCCGTCTTTTATTTTCTCTCGCCACTCCCCCCCTATCTAGAGCGTCTTCTCGCTTTCAATCTTTCTCTCGGAGATTTTCATTCACCTTGCCCTTCCATCTTGTCTTTGGCTTCCCTCTTCTCCTTCTGCCACTAACTTCTATCTTCTCAACTCTTTTCCCAACGTAGTCCTCATCCCTTCTTTGCACATGCCCGAACCATCTTAGCCAGCTCTCTTGAATTTTTCAAACAATAGGCCCAATCTCGACCGATCTTCTGATAAGCTCATTCCTGATCCTGTTCTTTTTAGTTACTCCACACATCCACCTTAACATCCTCATCTCAGCCATCTCCATTTTATTTCTTTGGGTCCTCGTAACAGGTCGCACCACCGTCTCATACATATTTTCTTTCATCTTGCAGCTCACATTTCTATCACACATCATTCCACTTATCTTTCTCCAGTTGAACCATCCCCAGTTCACTCCATTGCTCTGTACATTCGACTCGATGTACTTAAACGTCTTGATCAATGGTAACTGTTTTTCCGGAAGTTTTATAAACATGCTTTCCACCTTCCCTGTTGTCATATACTCTGTTTTCGTTCTACTGATTCTCAACCCTTTCTCTTTCATCGCTTTCCTCCACTTTTTCAACTTTTCCTCCAGTTGCTCTCGGGCAGATTCGCTGAACAATGTCACGTACGGGCTGAGTGCCAATCCCTGGTGCAGGCTCACTCTTACCGGGAACCTCTCAGTCCTGCCGATACTACTTCTCACAGCAGTCTCCGGCCTTTCATACATTTCCTTAGCCAGCCGCACGTACTTCTCTGGCGTCCCCTTATCCTTCATACACCTCCAAACTTCTTGCCTGGATACCCTATCATACACCTTTTTAAGCTCAATGAATACCATGTGCATCTCGACTTGCATCTATCTGCACTTCTCCATCAACTGCCTCAGTGCAAATATCGCATTCGTTGTTCTCTTTCTTGACATGAACCCAAATTGCTCCTCCGACACCTTCGCTTTCTGCCTAATCCTTCTTTCAATGACTTTTTCCCAGACTCAGAGTATGTGACATTTGTGCCTCTATAGTTCCCACAGTACTGCACGTCTCCTTCCAGTGGCTAGATAAAATCTAGAAAGCTCAACCTAAAGCAGATAAAAAAGCAGAAACAAATGAACAAAGAGACGTTGGAAGCGGCCAAGAGCCTAGTTCCTGTAAAGTAAAACTGGTACGTCCAAAGTAACAAAACAAGAGACTTGCAAAGAAGGTCAAGTAAAAGAACACCGACTTACAGACAGACTTTTGCTTCTTAAAGTTTGTAGAAGCAAGCTGTAAACCAATCATGCTCTACTTCCACAGACGAGACCAAAGAGCTGGACATCAGTTGCAAAAAATCTAGAAACGTCAATTTAAAGTAAATAGGCCTGGAAGGTTTCCAGAACTACAAGAGGATTGCTAATGAAGCAGAAACAACAAGAGACAAACGAGGAAAGAAATGACAACAGAAGAAACTTGAGAAAAAGATTCAACAGGGATAGATTTTCGAAGAGATTTTTATCCATATGGTATCCCGTAAAATGTACACCATATGGAATCTGGGAAGGTCTCACACAGTTTACCGACTGACCAAGTGTATGGTCACCGCACGAAACGCTCTAGGAAAAAATGGATCCTCATTTCACCTTCCCTAGCAATGCCGTGGACACCTAAATTTCATGAAGACCCATAAAATATTATCCAATAGGTGAAATGAGAAAGCTGAGAACCTGCACCGACTGTAGTGGCGTTTTGTTGACAAGAAGAAAAATCACCAAAGGCCGTCAACTAGTTGTTGTGCAACATGGACTCGAATAAAATCTTCTCTAACCCAAACTGTTGCATCACTCTTAAGGAGCCACACTCAATATGGCACTGGTCAACTACTAAATAGGTGAAACTAACCTAACATCTGTGGTCATGTTCACAAACGGTAAAGTTTGAAAAGTGTTTTACTAATAGCCCGGACCATTAGAACACAACTTCAACAACTATGTTGGATCTCTTATATCACTAATTCGTTGCTCTTGCATGCTAAGCTGTGAAAATGTCAATAGTAAGAATATGCAGGCCACTAAGCAAGCAAAATTTTGCTTTATTTCCTCAGTTAACTAAATCTGCAAAACACTCCGAAGCTATGTAAGCAATGCAAATTCTAACGACCCAGTCTGCATCTGTAGCAAAGTAATAACTACGATGCCTTAAAAACAAAAAAGAAACTCTTAAAAAAGACAAGACAGTAACACGCCAAGAAAGACGCAGTGATGATAACGGATAACTTTCATCCATGAAGATTTCCCCGAAAGCAAGACACAAAAGGGAAGAAGTAGACTAAATAAAGTTTGAAGAAGTTTCATCCAGTTTATCAACAGACTAAATCAAGAAATAATTATTTCATCAACATCAAGAACCTTCCCAAAAAATGTTTTGGACACTTGGACTTTACGAATACTTGAAGATCATTCAGAAACTAGAAAAAATAGAATCAGATTGTTGATAAAAAAAAATCCCAAAGGGTAACAACTAGTTGTGCAGCAAATTTTAGATAAAAGTTCCTCTGAGAACTGCACTACTGGCTCAGAGACGAGGAAACAACATAGGTAGTACTGATCATATCTGCAGAACAAGAAAGTAAAGATCCAATGAACGAATTTCATTGTATGTGTGCGCAGCTCTTTAGATGGCTAATCAAGAGCTACCAGACTTCACTTCTACAGTCAAGCAAAACAGAAACTGGCAACGGCTGCAGAAAAGTCTCAATCTAAAGCAAATACGATAAAGAAGCCAAGACAGCAAAAGGCAAACTGAAACAATTCTAAGCAACCAAGTGCCTAGCTGTTGCAGAGTAAGACGCTAAGACGAGTACGTGTAAGCGACAAGAGAAGAGTCTTTCAGAAAAGGTCACGCAGAGAAATCCAAAACCTTCACAAACTCAATCACTGATTTCCATCCATAAAGACATATCACAAGAGAAAAACCTGTATTCCGCAAAAAATAGACTAAATGATGTCTGGCAAAGCTTTATTCAGTTTACCGACTGACCTAGTATGTTTTTGGAGCAAGAGCCCTAGTAAAAAATAAGGTGAAAAACAGAACCAAGAGCAAGTAGAATGTTGACAAGAAACAAGACCTCAAAGACCAATAACTAGTTGTGCAACAAGGCCTAGATGAAAGCTACTCATGAGATCTATAACCGAAATTGTTACATCTTGCCTAAAGCCCTGTACGAGGAAAACGGTGAAAAATAAGATGCAAACTTAGGGGGAGCAAAGGCTTTGCCAGCGCTGCCTGTCACGGGCCACCGTCCTGGTGTTCTTTGGTTCTATACCTCGTCTCTGGAACACAGAAACTAAGGAGTCTGTCCATGTCATCCTTCGATGGCCTCCAGGCCGCCTTCCCTCACATCTTGCTTTTACAACCAGCTGGGTGATCTTGTGATTCTGCATTCTGACAACATGTCCAAATCAGCGCAAAGGCTCGACTGGAGGGGGGGCAGTCTAATGGTCTGATTCCTGATCCGGTCCCTACGTGTTTTACCCACTGCTCGTCCGACTGAATCTGCTGCTACTAGGCCCAGAACTCGCACCCACATGTGGACACTTATCTCTAACTCAAGAAGGATCTACTAAAGACAAAGTGTAACCTTCCGATTGCCTCTATCCTTGCATTTAGATCCTTGTCGGGTTTGATGTCGGCGCTCAGTACAGCTCCAAGGTACTTAAATTCCTCGACCTGCTTAAGGTCGACTTCTCCCGCGAATAACCTTCTGTTGAATCTGATCTCGGCTGATAACCATGATTTCAGTTTTGGAGGTATTTATCCACAGTTTTTTACTTTGCGATTCTGTCACCCAGATGTCTAAGTTTGCTTTAACCGAACGCGCGAGAAGCGCAACGTCGTCCGCAGAAGCAAGCACTAACACCTTCACTGGGTTGAATTGCCAGTTTTCCATCTTGAAAGGGCACATCGTTCTTTCGCACTCCTTTATCACATGGTCCTCAAGAATTATAAAGAGGTGGGGACTGATTAAGTGACTATATCACCTTCTTCTAAGGTGGCATTTTCAGTTCTTGCATAGTTCCTTCAAACTTTGTAAAAAGTTTGAATTTTCCTAATGAAGATCTCCTCCGCGCCTTTCTTTCAGAGCACCCTTCACAGTTCTGACCGCTGAACGATGTCGAAAGCTTTTTCTGTTATTTGTCGCATAGCAAAGATCGGGTCTTGGGTTGCTCGGTTGGCGCGGAAGCGACAATGCTCTTCTTCGAGAAGGGGTTCAACTTCCTTGGTTAGTCTCTCTGATAATAATATCCAGGAATAGGTCTTTCCGGGTACGCTAAACAGGGAAATTCCTCTGTGGTTCTGACAATTATGGTTGTCTCCTATTTTCTAAAGATTTTGATTGTAACAGCAATATCCCAGTCCTTAGGTAGTTTTTGCTATTCTCCAGGCGAGATTTACTACATGAAGCCGAAGGTTTTCACCGACTTCCCCCATACATCTCAGCAGCTCTGGTGCCACTGCATCATGTCCTGCTGCTCTGCCCAATTTAATTTTCTTCAAGGTAACAGTAAGCTCTGTTCTAGAAATCTGTCCTGGGTCGTCGGGCTCTTCTCTATTCCCAGCTTGAACATCAGTGACATTGCGAAGTTTCGAGAAGTATTCCATTCAACGTTCCATAACACCTTCTGCTTCATCTCTAAGTACTTTGCCTATTTTGTTCAGTATATACTTAATAAGGCACTCTTTAAGATTGTCTCATTCTTATTTTTAGAGTTTTATAGAACAGATTTTGATTAAAGTTTTCTTTTAGGAAATTGTCCCATCCTGCACGTTTTGCTTCTTTTGCGAAGCCTTTTACTTTGATCCTCTAGTCTTTGTAAAGCTGATATGTCGTTGTTGATTTATTGCTGAGGTACATTTTCTACAATCTTTTTTTTTCTTTACTTCATTTTTAATTTTGTCGCTCCACCATTTTGTAGCTTTTACATTTTTCCCTCCACACTTTATTTTGCCGCACACTTTTCCAAATTACATTTTTGAAATGACTCCGAGCTTCTTCTAGATCATTCGTATTAAATTTTTCTCCTTGTACGCCAATCTTTTCGCCTACCACGTTTTTGTAGTGCTCCTGATTTTTCTGATTTTTCAACTCAGTTAGCTTGATTTTCTCCAGCAACTTCCTTTTACTTAGTAAAAGATGGAAACGACTAAGCAAAAACCGCCAGGCTCTACTTTCACAAGCAAAGACGAAACTTTACTAATGGGCCCGATAGCGATTGGAAAGCATTTAAAGAACTCAGCCTAAAGCAAATAAAGAAGCTGAAACAACAGGAGATGAACGAAGGGTCTGTTTGAGCTACCAAGTGCTTAGTGGTAGCACGGCATGTCCAAAGTGGCAAGCAAAGAGATCTGTGGGGAAGGCGAAACAGAACAACACCAACCTACAGACTATTGAATGGGTTTCACCCATGAAAACTTTAAGTCATACTTATTGGAAAAATAGACAGTAAATTCTGTATCCTGTAAAAGCTACACCAGGGGAGTTTTCTTAATTTACAAAATGTCTTAAAAAGAGGATAGTAGACTGAGACATTTTTCCAATGTCAAAAATGTGGCTTCATAAATAAAATTAAAGTAATCTAGACTTAAACTAGATTTTTCTTTACATATGTACAACGTTTTTAGAAAACATTAATGAATGAACGAATTCCTTTTAATATTAAGTAATTGTAGCAGCAAAATGATTAAGTCTAATTAGTGTGTCAGAAAACACAATCCGAGTTAAGTTTATAGGCAATAATGCATAAATATTCCTACTTTGTATTTGAATTACGACCATGTAAATCCTAACCTTAATATAATCAGATAACATAATTTAGGGCACTTAAGGATTTATCCGTTAACAGGTTCTCATATTTTAATGATAATTAAAGTCACGCAAATTACAAATTACATCTTACTTTGAAATTTCAGTTCGCATTTCTGAAAAAGAAAAAAAAGTCACTTTAGTTACTAAAAATGTTCAAAGAATCCATAAAAGGTTAAGAGAATTTTTGTTTTTCTTTTGAGAATACCTTCATATTACATTCTGCAAGCATTCTTGTATTTTATTTTGTATCTCATGATGAAAATAAATAAACACCTAACAAGCAAGAATCAGAACGTATACATTTCCTGCAAACACTAACACCTACTCAATTCTTCTTCCGTTTCATCATAATAAGCTACACGTGGAGTGTCACGCTTTTATTATTTAAGCTAAAATGGAAACTTTTCTATAAATTCTGTACAGTATGATTCGCATTCATTAACTTATGTATACAATTATAAATATATAAATTTTTTGAGTTAAAGTTTATTTTGATTTTTAATGACAAAATAAGGGTTTCAAATGTTAGAACTTACTAATTAACTAGCACTGTCTTGGTTGACAAGTTTTTATCGAACGTTTTCTGCTAGCAATTTCAGTTAAAACAAGCAGGAAATTAATGCGATTAATTAACTGGAAATGTGAACAGTTAGCGCCAGGTTTTCAATAATAAAAAAAAGTTGTAAATTTTATGATGCCATAAAAGTCATTTCTCTTAAACGAGGCGAGTTTTTTTTTGAACAATGGCTTTTATAATTTTTTTTATTAATAAATCGATATTATTTGAATGTAGTATTAAAGTACTCTATACTCTATTGTATGAAAAATACAATCCCATTCAATTTCTTTTCATTTTTGCATTATAAATCTTGTTTTTGTCAACTGTATACCTTTTACTTCAATCTACGCCTTTAAATTTTTATTTAAAAACTGAAAAAAAACTCATAACTTAGCACTAGTCATTCCTTTGTGTTGCTTGCTAGACGTTCATGAGATGAATTGAATTCCTAGGGCAAATATCAGATTTCTACTGGACCCTACTTTACGTTGTTGTGGCTATGCTTTTTTATGTTTGTAGACATTCTTAACCTTTCTCTTGTTTTTATCAATTTGAATATTTTAAATATTCCAAATTCCCCATAAACTATATTCAAAAAGGGCTGTTTTCTTCTTATTTTACTATACCAGCTATCGTGGAGACTCTTGCCTGTTTTAGCTTTGTAGTCAATGAGTGCCTTAACTACATTAGAGATAGAATAAGATACTATGTCTGAAATTTATCAAAATTTGAAAGAATCAGATTCAATGCCAACTGAATGGGCGCCACTAGATTTTTATTCAAAAAATGGTAAATCTAGAAACCTGTCAAAGCAGTTAAATTTAGTCCAAATCTGGATTACATAATTTCATGAAGAAACTAAGTTGTAGGCCTTACCAAGGCACTTTTTTTCATCAGAACCGACATTCAACCAACTGTCCTCTTCTTAGAATAGTCGATAGATTGGAGAAAACTTCCACCAGGTTTCATTTGGTGAACAGGATGACTTAGATAATTTAAAATGAATCTCAGACTCCATTTGCTAGCTTATCACCATGTGACTTGTCAACTATGCCTCCAGACTTAATGAGTTCTTCCCTTTTAATTAACTAAATTGCATCCACAGGGAATAAGAAAGAAGATCCCCACATCAGCAGCTACTGAAGCTCAGATAAATTACTGTCCACAGAGCTTTAGCAAAAACCATCAGACCTCTATATCTGAACTAAAAGTGAGTAGGAGGTAGAAAAAGCAAAAACCGTAAGCCAAAAAGGCTTCGAAATAAATAATAATTGAAGTCTAAACAGAATGCTAATAATTAAAATGTTACAGTTTGCTTTAGGTTGAAGTTTCTAAATTTTAGTGAGCCCTCGGTTTTGACTGCAGAAAAACAGCAAATCAGCTCTTAAACTATCTTTTCTCGCACAGTTCCATATACAAACGTAAGGCACAAATAAATAAAAAAGTTAGGTCGGCCCTCTCTCTAATTACTTACTGCTTTGGTTTGATAAATCTTGATAATCAGAATTTCTATAAAGGTCATCTCCTCTTGGTCCGATTTATTGACCAAAAATACCTACTTTCTTGCCCTTGAGACACAGTAAAAGATGACAGGTTGGTACATGGATCTTGGCGTATAATTGTAGACACGACACTGTAACGTTTCGTTTTT
>VTPC01008813.1:0-29749 GCA_011009095.1 Ignelater luminosus | reverse complement strand
GTTGTCCTTAATGTATACATAATAAATCACGTATAAGTATTTTTCAAAGGCCCGTAAAATAATAAGGTGCTTGCAAATTGTACCATGACATTATCTGTCGCGCCAGTGTGCTATAATATCACACAAGTAAAAACAAAAGACTTGTTTGACACTTCTACGAAATTGTTAACCTTTGCGCCTATTAAATCGTGTAAGGTGACTTTTTGCGTCTTGTCACATTCCTGAGTACACAAAACATTTTGTAAAGAGGAGTAAAATAACTTTAAAAGCTGAATTTGGTACGATAAAATATCGAACACTTAATGATTGTGAACTTTATAGTAATTTTGTTCCCTGTCTAAAGTTATGGCATTTTACGGTACTGAAAAGTGTTTAATACAGTCTTCCTTTAGATATCTTTACAAATCATATTTTTGTTTATTGTTTTACTATCAAACCCTTACATATGTGAGTATGAAGAAGCGGGTTCGTAAAAAATTAATTTAGAAATCCAAAAGTGTAGATCCGTCACTGCAAGAAAAATTTTTAAATAAGACATAATAACTACGCCGTCACCAAAAGGGATTGAGATACACTAGTTACAATATCTCTCCAAAAAGAAAAATTATAAAACAATTACAGGAACACCCCGAAAGTACAGTCTAAATTCAGAGACATCGAAAATAATTACAAAACACGTGACCACAAAATTTACTGTTAGTTAGGCAACACATCTTGCACTATTGGCAGCTTTGTTGTAATAAAAATAATGTATTTTTCCAGTCGCCTAGTATTAAATATATGTTGAAACTACTGCATTAAATCTAATTTACCTCGATTAATTTACAAAAAGCAGATTTAATCTTCAAAAACTGTTCTTTAAATAGAACAAAATAAGCTATAAAACACGCAAAACAAAGAGACAACAAGAAATCACAGAACGCACGCACGCCGACGTAATTTTAGGTTAGAAAGGTACTCGGGTGGACATTATTCTGTAGTATGGCCAACGTCGAAAAATAAAATTTTGCGCCACTTTTAAATTAGTGATCACGTGGTTTGTAATCATTTTTGATGGAACGGTGACGAAAACTAACCGTTACAAAATATAGAAAAGAAACGTAAAGTACGTAACTGCAGTGTTTTTAAATTTAGAAAGAGCATTTGAAACAACAGACAGAAAGATCTTTTTAAAAAATGGAAAGTGCAGAATCAAGGGTATGGCAAATAAATGATTTCAGAGTTCTTTAACAGATAGATATTAAATTGCTAGATTAATGAAATACATTCGTCAAAAAAGATGCGATCTAGGAGTTGTTACATGCCAAAATAAACTTTAAGACACAGGCTTATAATCAGCGACTAGAAGGCACAAAGAACTATGTTCGCTGATACCCAGACTAGCGAACAGTCGAAGACGACTAGGTTCGAAATCCCTACTTACCACTGAAACAGCTCAAAATCGGTATTATTAGAAGGCGCCACTTTGGATTCAGCCAGATCACAAGATTCAAAAGGACCATAGTCCCTCTTAAATCGGCAACAACTTTACAAATACTTACTTAGACTTTCTAAAACAAAAGCTTACTCAAGGCGTTAAACCACCTTATACAAAAGTATTTTCACTTCACTCTGTATAAATGTTTCTTTAATTAAATTTGGAATATTCAAATTGAATCAACAAATCATTTTCTTTCGATCACTCAGTATGTCAAGGTTTTTGAGTCACCCGGTATATTCTTTATTAGTGAGATTTAATATAACTGGATCAAATTAATCAAATGCTTAGGTGACTTCGATATTTTCGCTCAAACCAGTGCATACAATTACAATAATAGAACTTTCAAACTATAAATCTATTAGAAAAATTAATTAAAAAAACGAAAATTTACATAATACAAAACAAGCAAAAAAAAATAAATACAAATAAAACAAAACAAATAAACTGTTGATTATACAAAAACAAAATTCTTATAAAGTAAACGTCAATAATCGTGCTCGATCTTACTGCGCAGCAAAATTCTGACCAGTTACGCTCGAGGGGATTCCCAGAAACGCCAAATGCGTGGGCACCCGTCGACGCCGTTCAAACAGCTTACGACTACACTTAATATATCTTACGAAAAGAAAATATCTAATTTCATTTAAATAAAATTGACAATGAATTAAGTCATACAAACAAATTAAAACCAAGTCAAATAATTATGATAAACAAAATTGAAGCTGATTTACATTACAAATTTACGCTAAACATTACTGGATTATAAAATTCTTTATTCGTAAAAATAAGTAATGAACCAAACACAATACTACAATGAGTATACTAGAAACCGTTGTTATATTATAAATGTTTACAATAATACCAAGGAGAAACTTGCTTGTTTGTTTTCCACTGAACACGTTTTGAATGCACTTGTTTCTTTAACCCACAAGGGGGTATAAAAAAAAACGACGATATTAATGGGTGTACACTAACCTTGCGTAGCTGTACGATCCAAAACGTTGTCCACACGGGTAACTGCGTATCTATTTATTTGAAGCTTTGTAGACTGGCCGTATCCACACAGCAAGGAGGGACAAAATGACGACGAATTCCACTGGGTTCCTCTTAACAGCGAAAGGAAGAAGAAACCCTACTTCTAAAGAATAAGCTCTAACGGCAACCCCTTTATGAAATCCAGCACTACGCTGATGTATCCTAAGGCCACTTCACTAAACGAAAATCTTCATGGGCCACAACAGCTAAATTTTTATGAAAGACGTCGCACCAAAACTTTTTCCCATCAGCGTTGGATTTTCCTCTCTAAAGCTCCTCTATCCACTCCACTATTTCACGTTGGCCGCACCCTGATCTCAACGCGCAGAAGCGACTTATCCCGTAACTAAATTACGCAGATTGCTGCCCCGCGAAAACAGCTACTCTCTACAACCCTATTCCTCAATAGAGGTCGCCACGCATCTCGATTTGAATTAATTATTGCGGAATAATTTTACAAAAATTAAAAACCTTAACAGAGTGCCACCAGGATCCACTGTGGATTCGATTCTGTTTACACTGCACATAAACGACATTATTGCTACTCTGGAATTATGTAAGATAAACCTCTTTGCTGAAGCTATCACGATGGCTAAAACAAAATAAGTTAAAGCTTAACATGTCAAAAACTAAGGAACAATATTGAAATTTACAGAATTCGAATAGTATCTGTTGAATAATTTAAATACCTTAGTGTTATTATAGATAGTAGGTTAAAATTCCATAAATCTATAGACTATGTAGTTAAGACAAACTGCTAAGAAAATTAGCTTACTGGATAGGATTAGTGTCAAATTAAATATGTGGTATAATATACTGGTTTATAAAAGCATAGTTGCCCGCAACAATATTGTTTTTAGCAAACGAAATAGATTTAAACGCTTTCATAAATTACAAAATAGTGCGATGCGTATAATCATCGGGTGTGGAAAAAAGATTCGAATACCAAATATGCTGGAAGTACTAAACTGGCTGAGCATTAAACAAAAGGTATATTACAGGACATTATTTGTGATTTATAAAATTGTAAAAAGTAATTTGCTAAATTGTATGTCCGAACTTATTTCATACAACAGAAACCATTTCGATTATGGGATACAACATCAGCATCTTAATTGTTTATTTTACAAGAGACTGCGATTATTATTTAATGAGTTACCTGAAGAAATAAATAATTCTAATAATAGTAGGCAATTCATGAAGAATGTTGTAAATATGTAAAATTTAAATATTAAATAATGTTTTCAAGTTATTACTAGTATTATTATTATCAACTTAGTTATCGATAGTGTCTGATCAAGAGTTAAAAGTAACATTGAAGGTATAAAACCAAAACGTATCACGCAGTAGATATGCAAACAAAACCCTGTCAAATTTCAATATTCAAAAGATGAACTCATTGCTGGTAAAGAGCAAATTGTTTCCAAAAACGGAGTATACCATGATTGCATTTTAACACTAGAAATTACAATGTAGTAGGTAACAAATTAGAGCTGCAGCAATTGCAATGTAAATAGCATCAAAAGCAATCACCACATAGTTTGTAAAAATAGATTTCTCATATAAAATAACTACAAGTTACAACATAACCGAACTGTAGAAATTCTGTTTTACTGCATTAGTAAGAGATGCGACCTATGAAAAGGAGATCACAAATATTGCAAATACTTACTCGAAGCTACGTGAAGAAAGATTGATACAGAATGTATTGAGACAAAACTATAACATATTAACTGCTACTATATAATTTACCACATTAAAAAGTTCTAATAAAATTGATGTACCAGGTCTGAATGCCTGCAATATGGAAACAATCATTATTGTTTTATTATTATCAAATTGGAAGTAGAAAATATGTATATTTACAATTCCTTTTGTAATATGATGATGAATCGACATAGACCTAATCCTTCAAACACTGCAGTTATTCTTAACCGTTAGATATGGTGTTCAGCAAGTTTATCTCTTTTCAAATAGTTAATAGAATTAAATAAAGGAATAAAGTCCTGATTAATGAAGCTAGTAATAATCGGTAACAAAAGCATTAAATGTCATTTCTTACAACTGCGTCAAATCTAGGATAGTAATTCAACGAAAATGCCACCGTAGGTGGCCGCTGTTTAGAGGACTTAACCTCTCTATAACTGGTTGATGGTTAAATGGTGGAACGTGGTGTACCATGCCCTGTATCCGATGTCAGACACCATGCAGTCCCCCACGCCAATCCCAGAGCGATCTGTAGTTTGGTGACGGCGAGGCGAGGCAAGCCGTAAGCCAGATCCCTCAAAACCTCCGACGACCCTGTCGACCTATGTGGAATGTACCCCCAAGAACATCCAACACGCCCCAACATCAGTGACGGCGTTGAATGAATTGGTTGATGCGGAAGAACAAAAACAAAACGGCTTTTCTCAGAACTGTGTTGGTGTTTTGTGTAGAGTAAAGTGAGTATGTGGATATTTGTGTGGTGACGTGGCGTGTCTTGGTGTTGTGTTGTGTTTTCCGTGGGGTGCTTCTGTTCCGGCATTTGCCTTCACCACCAAGGGAACCACAGGAAACCTTGTCGAGAACAGGATGGTTCATCTGCAACCTGTAATAAATGGAAGAGCAGTATCGTTGTTTGCAATTATTTCGTAGGGGTTGTGGGACACAGAGAGGGGTGGAAGGTGTTTAGTAAGTTGGAGATTATATGAGGGTGTTGTCTAGCACGTACTCCAGGACTGGGGTCGAGAAATTGGCGTTGCCTGAGTAGATTGCGGGGAGGGGTACTTGAATTTGTATTGGTGGCCGGCAGGCGTAGCAAGGATGTCGAGTTGAATTTCTCGATTGAGGTCCAATGGCTTGAATTCCGATCAGATCGCATACCCAGATCCAGACCCAGCATCCCCTGGCAGACTTGCTTCTTTTTCTGGCAAAGACTACTTTTGGTTTGGTTTGGTTTGAGGGCGCAGAAGCAAGGGTGGCGAAAATCGATGAGGGGTCAAACGAAGGTTTTGTAGGTGTGGATGAATGTCTTGGGGTGGCAGCCTCGGAAGTTACTATAGAGCATAGCGAGAATTGAGGGGTGGTTCTGAACAGCGTCGATGTACTTGCTCAGCTCAGCGCTTCAGTGGAGGGTGCGAGTGAAGGTGCATCCTAGATATTGCATAGAAGGGAAGAGGCGAAGAAGAGAGCCTCAGAAGTCCAATCGAACATCTTTTTCCTGAAAACGAGGGCTCCTGCTTTTTGAAGGGGTGTTGAAATAGAATTGCCTGCGTTTTGTTGGGGTTGGGTTTAAAACGCCAGAGTCGCAACCAATCTTTCAGTCGAGCGAGTGCTCGAGGCAGGTGGCGCTTCGCAGTCCTGGCGTTGAGGCCACTAGCCCAGAGGGCAGTATCGTCGGCGTACTGGGTGATTCGAACGGTCGAGGAGTGGATATTGGGAGGGCCAGTTAATCATTTTATCTTTTTTGTTGGAAAGAAAATAATTTGTTTGATCTTTAAAAATATATTGGCAAAGATGACATTACTTTTTGATAAAAACTATAGTAATTTAAATTTGTCAAATGTTAAACATTTTAAACAATAGATTTTATATTGTATGTACCTTAAAGACAGATGATGTAAGTTCCTTGCTACGATGACCTAACCGTGGAGCGTGTGTAAAATTTAGTGAGAACTAGTTACTTTAAGCGTCAGATCGCAAAGGCAAAAAGTGTGATAAGAATGTTTTACAGTTTGAACAGAATAACGAACCCTTTTATGTTCCACAACTGCCATTTCTATGGTAAAAGACGGAAAGTCTTAAATTGAACTTTAATGAAAGTCTTTACAGTTTTTGTGGATTGTTTTCAACGTGTCGGTTGGTAAAGTATATCAAACATTTTCATTTCATTTACATTTGATAGATTTAAATATTTATATGCGTGTCCCCTGAGTAGTGTGACGTGACTTGACTGATTTCGTACATAAATTGATTGATTCCTTTTATCGTTATTGAAAAATTGCTAAAAATGATAAGACGTTATTTTGTTGTTGAGTATGATAAATACATCTTTTGTTTAATTGATGGATACGTTTCAAGTTATATTAGATTTTTTTATTACTTTTCTGTGTAACCTTTAAATGCTTTAAGTTCTTGAAAGAAAACACCCATTATGTCTCACGTGCTCTTTTGGATTTTTTAATTGTTTCCTTATAAATCTAAAGAAGTATGCATTTTTATCTTGAATGTTATTTCTAATAATACAGTTATATTAACTTTAAGTTCGGATAGATTAATTTGGAACGACAGTTTGAGGAAAGTAAATTCGTGCTATTTTGACCATTCTAAATTTCTGTGTAGGCCAGGGATCATTATTTAAGAGTCTTGTGGTTAGATTTCACGTGGAATCAGGGGACTTGATTAATTCATGGCTAGCGCCGACATGTTCGGCTGGGAATAAAATTCCTTTTAAGTTGCTACAAGGTTGATTCATTGACTCGAGAAAGCCTCAACAGTAGAGTGACTTTGGTCATAGTTTCTTTTGGTATCTAATGATAAAAAATTACCGTAATAAACAACATAACTAACCGTATAAAAGAGATAATGTGAAAGAATCAACTTAGAGATACATCACACTGAACTGCAAAATAACTGGCAATCTTTTCTATTAAACGCATCAGAGCCCCTTTCATAAAAGCTTTTATGGCACGTAAATATAAGAACTTTTTTCTTTAAATTCATATTTAAATAGTTAATTAAAAACCGTATAACATCCAATATAATCTGTGACTATTTTCCTGATAACAACCGATTATGCACTTGCAAACTTCAAGCTTTTCATAAACATTTATCGATTACATTGGAAATAAGGCACTTTCATTTAAATTGCAGATATAGCATTATTAGTTGAGTATACTACATTTCATATTCGACATCAGAAAGCTTATTATTTAAATAACCTGAAGCAATGTTGGTACAAGGATGCTCATTTAGAAACACAAAGTTTGAATTGATTTTACGTTGTAAAACACATTTTACACTGGTAATCACGTTCATTAGTTAAATCGAACGAATCTAATTCAATTAGTAAATAAAAAAAGCTTGAATAATGTAAAAATGGTTAATTTAGAAAATCTCATTACTTCCACAGAATTTACTTTTGTGTTATAGGTAAACTAATACGGGATATAATAAAAAGACGCAAAAGCAGGGCACCACTATGATCGTTGACCCATAATAATAAAACCAAAATTCATGTTTAATATTTTCAAACTTGGAGTTTTTAGCTGCAAAATTATTTAATGCTTACAGAGTCTTTAAAACTAATTAAAAGAATTTTTTAATTATACCCCACTTTCAGTATTAATTAATGTTGACAATTATACGACGTCTTCTACTTTTTTCGGTTTGTTTATTCGTATTCAGATTCAGCTTTATTTGCGTAAAACCTTTTAATTCTTCTGAAACAGAAGTCAATTATAAAATCAAAGATTAATGCGAATGGATTGGATTGATCATTAGTTATGTTAGTAGTGCTGAAATCGTCAAATTAATTAACAGCTAGAAAATGTTAATTTTATAGGAGTCAACTGGTTTAATTCCATTTATTTTTTTATTTTAACTGTTTAAATAAATCAGTTTTACTATTTTATTAATATCAAATCTTAAATATGGCAACTTGATGTGTTTAATCATTTTCATGATTAAATTATTTAGGTATACTTTATGTACAATGTAAATATGAAAAACTACAGTACAGGTGGCTTTTGTATAAGTCCCTTCTTTGTCAATACCATAAATATTGAATAATATTATCGTAAAACTTGAGAATAAGACAAAATTTATTCACTCAGATTGTTCATTAAGTACATGTATGCAATCGTATTCCGTAGCAAATTGTATTTTATGTGGAAGTTCTATAACACGTCGGTTTTTTGACTTCATATAAAAGGATGGTTACGCAACGAATTTCATTATCTTGGACTTGCATTACAGCACAGGCTAATGGAACAAACGAAACCTTACGCATTATGATTACGCTGCGAGTTCCGCACGGGTTGATATTTTGTTACATGTTGTTAAATTGGTACGTATATGATAACATAATCTTAAATATTAAACTTGATCATTTGTTTTGCAGACTGTAACAAATTCTAGACCTCGATATCAAATTAATATTATATGAAAAGGTATTTTCACTTAATTTCTGATTACTTCTTATTAGTAATTATGATAGGAACTGTGAATTTTCCGAATTTTTATATACAGGGTGTCTTAAATTGAGTAGGCTAGTATAGGTCACTATTATTATTATAGTTAGAGCTTTGGCTAAAGGGGCAATGTTGTGCAATTTTGTACGTTGATTCAGATTTAGGTTAGAAAAGTTTAAAATTCATAACCGATTAGCAATTATTTCAAAAAAGGAAAAACCCTCGATTTTCTAAAAAGTCAAATATCTCCGTAATTTGAAAAGTTATGTAGAAAGTTTTAATATGAAAGTTGCTTGCTTCAATGAGATACCTATACCTAAAAATGATACCAAAACAAAATACAAGGTAGCGAATTCCGACATATTAATAGCAACTTTCGTTTTTTAAATAAGTATCATATTAGATTTTTAGACGATTAAATAGAATTTTCTTTTCTTTTTTCAACGATGTATAACAACCTACGTTTAAATTTAATTGTTTTAATCTTAAATCAAGTAGGCAAAATGCAAATACAGGTGAAAATTATTTTTTAACATAATGTAACAAAACAAAACAATGTAATACCACTAACTGTTAAAATAATGACAAATGAGAGTGAATACTCAAAATGCTGTCCGTTATTAGCTAAACACAAACGACACCGTTTAGCAGCACTGTTAGTTACTTTACGCAAGGTATTGAGATTAATTTTCTTCAATGTTTCCACCACTGCTTCACGTAGCTGTTCTACATTATTGTAATTGAAATGACTTCCATACGCTTTATTTTTTATAGTTTCCCACACGTAATAGACGAGAGGTGTCAAGTTCGCTGATCTGGCTGGCCACTGAACAGGTGTACTAGTCGCTGTTGCTTTGTTATCAAAACGCTCATTCAAATAAGTGATAACAGCTCTTCCATTGTGCGCAGGTACCATATTTGGATATTTTGTGCCAAAGGCAGACCATCTAAAAAATCCTCTAAAGATGTTTAGAGAATTTCCGGATAACGTTGAGCAGTTAAGGTTCTATTATATATTATGGGTCCAGTTAAGCAATTTCCCAATATGCCACAAAAGACATTAAAACTAAATCGAACTTGATTTCGCCGTGGAACCACTATGTGTTGATTGTCCGTGCCCAGTAGTGCTCCTTATGTTGATTAAAAACTCCAACTTTAGTAAAGTAAGATTCATCGGTCCATAAAACCTGATTGATAAAATCATCATTTTCTGTACATTTGTTGATAAACCATCTGCAAAATGCTGATCTGCAAATATTGTCATTTGGTCGTGTAGAGTTTGAGCAACATTCATTTTATAGGAATGTAACTTGTGGTTTTTTAAAATTCGAAAGGCTTTACATTTAGATACATTAACTTGGGTTTCTAGTTCCCGAGTCGAAATGTTCGGATTAGGGATGAAGGGTATTCTATGACGTATATTAGTGCTAAATTATGTTGTCATAATTCTACTGTTGCACGTTTAATAAGAAAAAAAATGAGACTGGGACTATGGATAGAAAAAAAAAGAAGTGGAAGAAAGAAAATTTCTGCTGAAAAACAAGATCGTGTTTTAAAAAGAGTGGCTATTACAAATAGAAAAGCAACCTTTACTGAATTAAGAAAAGAGTCGATAGAACATGCTGGTCCGTCAGTTAGTACAAGAATAATTCGTCGTAGATTGTTTTCAAATAATTTAAAAGCCTATCGTCCATGGAAGAAGCCCTTATTGACTAAAAATTGCGTACAGCTAGATTAAAATGGGCAAAATGGCCCGAAAGTCAGTGGAATAAGGTAGTATTTTCAGACGAATAAAAATTTAATCTACGCGGGTCAGATGGTATTTAATATGTATGCTGTCGTCCAGGTGAAGACTTCCTACCAGAGTGTTTACAACAAACAATTAAATTTGATTTATATCAAATGGTGTGGGAGTGTATATCTAGTAAGGGAGTGAGTGATATTTATTTTCTAAGTGGCATAATGAATGCTGAGATATGCATAAATGTTTTAAAGGAACATTTGTTATCAACAATGAAACATGAAACGTTTTGGAAGGTTGAAAAGTGGAATCTTTTAAGATGATTCAGCACCGTGTCACAAAGCTAAGAAGGTACCTCTTGCTATAATAATAAAGTTAAAGCATTAATTAATAGTTTATTATTATTGATTTACGTTTAAGTGCAAGATTTTCTTAAAAAACAGAATGTTTCTTGTCTTACTTGGCTCGGTAATAACCCAGATCTCAACCCGATTGAGAATTGTTGGTATGAAATAGGGCAAGCTATTACTGAAAACTATCCCAAAACTAAAGAAGAACTTAGAAGCACAATAAGACGCGCGTGGGAAACTGAAATAAGCCCTGCGTATATTCAAAAATGGATATCCAGTATGCCCGATAGATGTAGGGCAGTTATTAAAGCTAAGGGTGGAAATCCAAAATATTAAGAGTATATTTTATCATTAATATGGAGGTACATGTTGCGCTTAATAGCATTTGGTACTTACTTACTTATACAGTCTTCATCTACCTTTCAGTGTTGAGGATTGTGAGTTGAGCTTGTACTATTCTTAATAAATTTCTTCCATTTTTTTCTGTCTTTAGCCATCTTAACTGCGCTATTCCACACACTTCCTTTATAAGTCAAAACCTTTACCACTTGGTCATGCCACGTTCTCTTTGGTCTCCCCCTCTTTTTCTTCTTAACTTTAACTTTCCATACCTGCTTTGCCAGTCTTGTTTCAGGCACTCTTACCATATGACCCCACCAGCTAAGCTGTCGCATTTCTATAAATTTTTGCAATGGGTCCAATTCCAATAACTCCCTTATTCTTACACTTCTAATCCTATCCAGTTTCTTAACCCATCAAATTCTTTTGAGAAATTTATCTCACAGGCTCTTAACATACTTTTATGTCTCTCAGATAAGGTTCATAATTCTGCTCCATATATCAATATAGGTACAAATACCGTTTTATAGACTTTTATCTTGGTCTGTCTGCTCACTTCCTTCTTATTTATAAATGATTTTACTAAGGCATAGTACGTATACTTTATTTGCCTTACTAATTCTGTAAGTAATTTCGGAATCCATGCTGTCTTTTCCGCTAATCTTGGAACCCAGATACTTGATTTTGTCTACCTGTTGTAACTTGTTATCGTCGATTTTCATTTGTATATCTTGTGCTTTCAAGCCAGAATTTCAGTCTTCTTAATATTAATTTTCATTCCGTATTTGTTTCGTTCTTTTTTACAGTACTTTATGCTTTCTTCTACACTTTTCCTGGTTGGTGTACGCAAAATCAGATCATCAGCATACATTAATTCTTTCACTATCACTGGTTTTAATTTCCTACATCCCATCGTCACGTCATTTGTTTTGTTCTTCAGTGCTTTCGTTATTTCATCCATAACAACAATAAACAAGAGCGGGCTCAGGATGCTTCCTTGCGTGACTCCATTTTTGGTTATAAATTCGTTAGTATTATAGTTCTGTATTCTTATCTTGTTACTTGTTCTTCTGTAAATACTCTTATTGCTTCTATTAGATCATGAGAAATTTTTCTCTTTTGTAACACTTTCCACATTTCTTCTCTTTTTACAGAATCAAAAGCTTTCTGGATTTCAATAGCACATGTGTATATGTTCTCACCTCTTTTTATCACTTTGTTGCAAATCTGTCTTAGTGTAAAGACCCATTCTTGAGTGCTTCTTCCTTTCCTAAAGCCTGTCTGAGTATCTTCCAAAGTTGGTTCAACTAAGCTTCTAAGTCTCCTTTCCAGTATTCTCTCATACACTTTACATACACAATAGTAATATGCCCCTATAGTTTTCGCACATCATTCTATCACTACGCTTATACAAAGGTATTATAACACCCGTTTCCCATCTTGTTGGTATACTCTTATCTTTCCAAATTTTATTGAATAGTTTTCGGAAGACCATTTCACCTACCTCACCCATCTTCTTTAACATCTTAGGTTTTATTTCATCTATCTCTGATGCTTTCCTATTTTTTAACAACCCAAGTGCTTCTTTAAACTCAAATTCAGTAATCTCATCATTGCCATACTCATTGTACCCATCTGCCTGCCTTCTAGTTTCTTTTTTCTCCCCTCCTTCTGAATTCAATTCTCTTCCTTCCAGTACCTCACAGAAGGATTGTTTCCATCTTTCTTCTATCTCCTCTTTCTTCTTTAGCAATCCACCTTCTCTATCTTTAATCCATTGAGTTTCTGATTGTTTTTCTCGTCTAAGTCCTTTTAACATTGTGAACAGCTTCTTTCCATTTTCTTCTCCTCGTTTTTCTAGATCATCTCCATATCTTTTCCCGGTCTCCCTCTTCAATCTCCTTACCGTTTCTTTCACTCTCTTTCTTTGTTTTTGATACACACTGTAGTTTTCATTTGTTTTTGACGTCAAGTATTTTTGCCACGTTGACTTTTTCACTCTAATTCCCTTCTTAACCTCCTTGTTCCACCACGGTGTTTGTTTTCTTATGTTAGTTTTTCTCACTACTCCGCAAACCTTTTTCGCCGCCTTCACTATATTGCTTCTTCAAAGTTATTCCATATTAATTATATATCAGCCGACATAAACTCCCTCTTTCTTAATTTTATTTCTTTTTTTTAACTCTCTCCGATATTTTTTTTCACATTCTTTTTCTAACAATTTATAGCTTCTGATGTTTGTAACAACTTTTTGTTTGGTAGGACCACTTTTCCTAATTTTTCTTTTTCTTAACTTAAGTTTTGCTTCTACAAAATAGTGATCGCTTTTAATTTCATACTAACTTTTGACTCTTACATCCTTTATTTTTTTCCAGTAACAGCAAATCAATAACTGATTTTTCATTTCTGCTTTCTGCCACTCTGGTATTTTATGAATATCGGGATGTTCAAAAAATGTATTAGCTACAAATAGGTCGTTTACAACACAAAAATCTATTATCCTTTGACCATCTGAATTTAGTGTGCTCTCACCGTATTGACCTACGCATCTTTCTGACATTAATGCATTATTACCAAACCTTCCATTAAGATCTCCTCCCAAAACTTACATACCTTGTTTTTTTTCTACTAGTTGTTGCAGGGTCAGCCAAAATTAATCTTTTTTACTCTTGCTGTCTGACTCATTCGGTCCATATGCAATTACTACCGTCGCTAATTCTTCTCCTTGAATCTTGTATTGCATACTCATAATTCTTTCATTTACCAACTCCCAATTATTCACATTATCTATACATTCCCTATGCAATAAACATGCCACTCCTGGTTGTCCCTATGATTGCATTTCCACTTCACTATAAAATAGTCCGTGTCCTTCATTAGTTGTTCTCAGTCTCTTACCCTTAACTTTTGTTTCTGTTATTAACAGTAATAGAATGTCTGCTTTTTCGAACTCTCTTACTATTTCTTGTTTTTTTCCCATTTAGTCCTCTCACATTCCATATTCCTAGTTTCCATGTTCGTATTCTTCTATTTTCGCAAATTTTTCTTCTTTTTTGTAAATCTTTCTTTTTTTCCGTTTCATCCGTTTTCATGTCGCTTTTTGTTGCTTTGGTCGTTTCAGTACTACATTCCATATTGTTCTGTCTTAGTTTGCTACTTAATGATAGAAATATTTAAAATTTTAAAATTCTTTATCAGAAAAGAAAAGTTTTTCTGTATGTGGGTTTTTTTGTCCACTACTATAGGTTGTTAGACATTGTTGAAAAGAGAAACAAAATTCAATAAGGTGCCCACCTAAGAGAAGAAATTTAGCATTGAATTTTGTTTTGGCATCATTTTTAAGTGTAAGATGACAGCGGAAATACAGAATTTTTGTAATTTATTGTTGTTTGTTTTATTGTAAGAGTGTTTTACGCCCTACGTGAATTAGAATTTTGTAATTGATTGGATAAATTAAGACAACACATTAAAATGATGTTTATGTGTTGACACTTATATACCTTTTTTAACGCCTTTCAATTGGATGCGGCAAAGGTAAGCTGCAGATTGTCGCTTTAAATTAAGAATAATTAAGTATTCTGCTGTCTTCAATGCAAATGTGTGAGATTAGGATAGATTAAGCTGGAATTCCTGCAACTTAAAACAGAGATTAAATAAATAAAAACAAACTTCAACAAGTTGTAATCCTTATTATTATGGTATGACGTCATTTTGAGCAATTTCTCTGGGGTATACATCAGCGATTTCAAAACGTGGAAACTCACCTCTTTTTTTCAAAAAAAGCTCTGTTTAAACTTAAAATGTTATCAGTGGGCATCTCCAGGCATCAGCTATTACCCGTGGGCTGTAATTGGATAATAATAATCTTTGGAATTTTAACTGAGATCTCCTAGTGACTCAGAGATTTACAGTTCCGTCTCGCGACAAGTCGAAACATGCTTTGCTATTGTAAATCAGTCAAGTTCACACATCCTTGAATAAGCGAAAATTTCAAACCAATTAATAGTATTTATTTAGGGGGTAGAATTACTTGAAAGAACTAATTACTTACAATTTGTACTCGTAAATTAAAAATGTTTATGTAAATCCTCGTTTTTTCTTTGGTACAGGATCTAAATCAAAAAACATAAAGATAATGATATATACGTATATCCCTGCAGGATGAAATAAATAAATTTGATTTGAATTTCTTATCACAGTGTACCTGGTAGTACAAGATTTTAAAGAGAAACTGGAAATTTCAAGTTTTAGAGATTCTAAAGTTTAAATGTACTCCATTCACGTTATGTAATATGTAGAGATCGTTCTTGTAAGTATAGAAATACATTAATGGATAAAAGACGAGATGTAAACCTACGAAGAATATTAAAAAGGGTTTTGTATGTTATAGAGAAGGCAGAGACTATTTAAGATAAATTTAGTATGTGGTATCTGTACATTAATGTTATTAATAACCAAGGCCTGTCAAAGGTAAGGTACGTATTTTCCATTCCTCTCTGCTTCTGTTGTATCAAGATATTGCGATTGGTTTTATAGTAATGAATGAGATGACAAGAAATCTCCAAGCAGAAAGTAGAAAAAAAATATCTTAATATTACATGTAAGTAATTCAGACAGATATATTCCTTCCAAAATTACATTTATCTGCTTGTACTTGAATACATTTTCTCATTTTAACTCGCAAAAAAATGTTGGATATATTGGAGCTTTCCTTCTTAGAAAGCAAGATTTGATTGAAGATGAAATTTTCTTTCATTGCTTCTTATCTAATGTAAGCAGAATATTAGATAAACGTTTTTATAAAAGAACTTTTATGTTTAAAAACTTTTATTATGTAGATTAAATAAAATTACTACAGGTAATTGAGAATCTTAAGATAAGAATATCAAGCGATCTAAAATAGAGTCATCCTTAGTGGCCTACGGAATTAAAACTCATATTCATGATTATTCTTATTTTTTTAATAATAGAATTATTAGTTGTCAGGTGCGTTGACAGATTATAAAGAATTTTAAAATTCATGTAAATTCAATTTTTTGGGTCAAGTTTTTAGTATACTGGCAACTAATAATATTGTTTAACATGAGCAAGAATAATCTGACATTAGTTTTAGTAGGTTATTGGAGGTTACTTTATTTTAAATCGCATGAATAAAACTGAAAACTACACTAACAAAAGTCTACTCACGTCAGTTTAAAAAACTATTTTCATGAAAAATGTTTCAGAAATAGTAAAAACAAAAACAATTTTTCAAACAAACTGCGGTCTCATGCGTTTACATTTCTTGATGTTTTAGTAAACAGCACATCGAATTCACTTATGTTTTTTACATGAAATATCTGAGGACCTTGGTAGACGATCGAACCTGCTACTTTCAGATTGATAGTCGGATGCTTAGCTATCAGAGCCCCCGAAATTCCAATATTGTTGAATTATGCGCATTACTCTTTATAATTAAGTACGTTACATACATTTCTGTTCATAAACATTTACCCACTTCCAAATGGAATACACATTGTGTTCAGTGTTCGGGAAATTAATAAAATATATCATATCTGTTACTGTAGAATGGATTTTAATTTGAAATCCCAGTAAATTGACAAACAATATCTAAAAGATGAATTTAACCGGATCCCCTTAACAGAGGCATTCTTTCCAATACGCCATTATTGAATTTTACATTTTTCAGGTGAACAACCTTCATACGTTTTATGCCTTTTATGGGATACGTGAAATAGCAATTACTGTAGTAATTTTTCAGCTTTATGAACGCAACACTGATGCCGGTTACAAAATATGGGTACTATGAATATTCCCAAATAACTCTTTTAATGGAAATTAAATTTTTTACCACGAAACTGTTCACTTTATCAAATCCGATTAATGATTTCAATTTGCGTTGCGGAAGATAGAATAGAGAGGAAAGTTTCTAATTGATGGTGGACTATTTTAATGAAAATACAGCATAGTTGGTGTTTATCATTTTAGATTCTTTCTGCCAGTAACAATGATGCAGTAGAGTATTTTGTAGATCAAAACTGAAATACTTAATTATCTTGAGTTAATGATTTCCACTGCCTATTAAACTGATTTCTTACCAAATACAATTTTATTTCAGCACCTAAATGGTAAAAGTTTCTATTTTTTTGGTTGATTTTTAGACCCAAACTGAAAATAATTTTAGTTCTAAAGTGTCCATTTTTATTTAAATTTTCTAAGTCTTAGAATAGAGTACACCTATATAGTTAAGTGCCGACATTTTATACTTCTATCTACAGCTCGGCTGCTGCAGTTTTCAACTGTTTTAAGGAACGGGTATTGAAATCTTCTACCCCAATGTTGCAGTTGTAAAGGGGAAGGCCATTTCTTACCTGCTTGTTCTAAACGTGAGAAGAAATGTGTTTGTTGTCATTGTGGAAAACCAGAAACAACTATTTAAATATGTTATGAGTTCTAGGTGTGACTTATGACTTTGACTTTGTAAGTATTTCACAGCGGGTCCCGTCATAAAAATCAACAAATACAAGCAGTGGCAGGTATCACGGATGATTTGATAAACCAAGAACCGTATTAAAATTGTCAGTAATTAGAACTGAAGACATGTTTTGTGACTTTTGAGCAGCCGCTTCAAAGCAAGAGAAATGGGAATGAAAAACGTAGAGCTATGACTAGGTGGTTTCCATACGTGTATGTCGTTTCTTGGATGTATAGGATGTATATGTTCGAGAGTGGCCTTCAGAAATTGCTATGCCTAATTTTTGCTCCCAACTCAGGCGAAAAGATTATGGAAGGCTATGCTTTTAGCAGAGCAGTTCATGCACAGTTGCTCATTCACTGTGTTGCAGAAGAGGAGAAAAATAGTGCAGGTTACTTGATATCAGATTTTCATAAAGAGATATTAAATTATCTAACAATTAAAGGAAATGAGAGCATGGTTAGCCCGAGGTTAAAAATAGCTAAAGAACTGGAAATATTGGAAAACAATGGTCCTACTTCTGCATTGTGGGTGCAATATTATCACATGGTGACAATAATGAAGAACATCATAGCAAGCGAACGTTCAGGAGACTGGGAGGGTCATCTAACATGTGTACAGAGAATGATACCTTTCTTTTATGCATGCGGCCATTTTCAGTACGCCAAATCTGCTAATTTATATCTTGTTGATATGCTTTGCCTTGAATCTAAAATAGCTCCGGATGAATTTACACAATTTGTAAATAAGAAATACTTCTGGGCTGGGTTATGGTCTGATCTCACAGTTGAGCAAACATTAATGAAAGAGGTGAAAATCACTGGAGGGCTAACTAGAGGAAGAGGAATAAGTGATTCAACAGTAGCAAAGTGGTCAAGTGCGGCTCGAACAAGGTTTGCCATCTGCTCTTCATTAGAGAAATTTTGCGGAGTGGTTTTTACATCAGGAAAGCAGCACGTAGATCTAAGGCCCTCGCGCCAACGCCGAGATGGAGCGGACCGGAAGACATTGCTGAAATGGTTTAGTACCCAATCTCCTTTTCCTAAGATAGAACAGCTAATGTCTCTATCCACAAGTATTGTAAGTGATTCCACAATAAATTGTCATTAAGCCTTAACAATCGGTAAAGAACTTATATCAAAAGGATTTGGTAACAATTTTGTTGATCTGGAAATACTACGGAAGAACAAGCAAAACCCATAGCAGCTATGACCAATTCAGTAAAAGTGCACGGTGAAACTTTATATCAAACTCCTCCTTTTTTTATTCCAAAGAATCGCTATTTTAGAGAAAAACGATGACGACTTGAAGTCTCTTCTGGAATACGAGCTATTCCTATTCCCACTTTTACTCTTCGATACAGATGTAATAAGAAAAACGGAAAAATCTGCTTTTTATGCCATCCTACCTAGCACAGACATGGCAGTAGACTTTACTACAAGTTTCAACGTTCTTGATCGTGGGGTTCCTCCTCAACCGCCTGAGATGGGAAGCGGGAACAACCTTTTCCAATATTTGTTAACAGTATATATCGTATGCGAAGAGCAGTTTTAGACCAACATTCTTTGTAATTCTTGATGGTTTTAGCGACAGAAACGACAGCCTAAAGGTCCTGGAGCAAAACAGAAGAGGAATGGATAAACGGTCTACGATGTCAACTTTGATCAACACATGAAAGTTACTATACAACAGCAGCACTTTCTGGCTAATAAGGCAAAACTAATCACGTTGTTGTAGGAAAAAATGAATGCTGATGGGATAGAAACGCACGTTGCAGTGAATAATGCTGACTATGACACCATACAGTCTGTAATTGGCAAAGCTGCGACGAATCCTTGTGTGACCGTTGTTGAGGTTGTTATGGGTGCAGGAGAAAAGATGTTTCTGGCAGTTTACCGTGCTTCCCTAAAAGAGGCTGATCTACATCAACTCCGGTACAACGCGTTCTTGAAAAGTACGAAAAAGCTTAACTTCACCTGTCGTCCCTTCCTCTAACCAGAACTGCTGCAAAGCTACATTCATTTAGAGTGTACTTACAAGTGCAGAGATGGCTGGGCAACAATCTGCCTCTTGAAAATTGGGGATGGAAAAGAGGAATAGATGGAAACCTTGAAGCATGAAGACGATCCATTCGACGTCGTAGAAGGTGAAAACGTATATGAGACCATTTAACAGTTCTAACTCGATAATTGAACTTTATACTAAATTATTAGTATTATTAATACAACATTTAGAAATATATTTATGCGAAACTTCGATTTTTAACATTATTTCCATACCTTTCCTCCACCATAACTCTTGAAGTATCAATCCTACGAAAAACATGCATAGGACTTTTCTTGTAGAAAATGTTGTCTACTTTAACTTTGTATAGAGAGTACTTTTACCATAAGTCAATAGATTCCGAGATGTTTGAGAAAAACTGAAAAGATGCACTTTAATCTGCTCCCCACCACCGGAGATTTTTGATATGTGCATCAGGACATTTCAGGGAACATGGTAAGTATTTTTTAAATTTTTTTACGCTCATCGCCTTTGTTTAAAACTTCAGGCGCATTTAAACTTGCTTATGTAATTTTCTACAATTTGTCATTAATTGAATTGAAAACGTCCGAGTAGTTACAAATTTATACCTAAATTACCGAAAATGATATTTTCAACCCTTCTTGCCGGGAAAAAATAACGACGCTGGCATCTGAGACACGAGGACCTTTAGTAAGTTATTTGACAGAACAAATCAAGATCGGTATATGACATGCATCAGAGGGGTCAGCGCATGATTTATGTGAATAGGCAAAGAAAGAAATAATATTCAAGTAAATGGGAATGAATGTGAGTCTATAAAATAAGTTGTGCGGGACTGTGAAGCACGTGTGGTTGGGTCACGTAGTTTATGGTAGGCCACAAGTCATGATAGGTCATTAATCAGGAAAGTAGTTGGGTCACGTAAGTCACAAACCATCATGGGTCACGAATCACGACGGGTCATGGAAACTATGCTTGCCGTGACGAATAGATAAAGACGCGCGATCGTTCGTAATTTAAAAAGTGGCGTTTCTGTTGGTCGGACAAGAAAACAACAACGCCCCATTTACATCGCTTGTCTTGCAGACAACTTACTAACTTAAGAGAATTTTTTCTTTTTTAGGAATATCACAAGGATTACACGTAATCACGCTATTAGTTTGGCGCATCAAGTATAGTAGCTTAGAAAAAGTCACAAATCATGGCGAGTTGCTACGATACCGAAATAAAACCTGCTTACAATTTTACACATAGTCTTGACTTTTGCATCATAAACCCAATTAGTGGGAATGTACGGAACATGGCGTGCCAGAGCAATAAATACACCTACAGTGCAGTACTTATTGGGAAGAGATAAACGAACAAGGATTAACACGCGGTCTCCTCCTCATTCGTATTGAACATTAGGATTAGACAGCTTTGTTTAAATCATGGAAATTATGTCATCTATAGTACGATATTCTCGTGATCTATGGTACGCGGGAATCTCGTGATTCGTAAGATTCAGGAATCTCACGACTCTTGGAAATCTCGTGACTTGTGGGATATGGAGATTTTGTCACATATGGGAATCTTGTGTCACACGGAAAACTTTACCGTGCCTGAATGCGTGAGTAACCAAACAAAATTACATGAAGTTTTGCTGATGCTTTATAATAGCTTAAAATGGCCGTAACTTTGTAACGATTAATTGAATTAAATAATCCGCTCAACATGTGTTTATGCTACGGTCATCTACGGTTACGGAACACCCTGTATAAACCAGAAATAGTTTTTTAAGTTTTGTTTTTTTAATTTTGATATTGCAGATCGGTTTCGGCTAGATAAGCATTTGGCTAACTTATGTTTTACATAAGTCTTCTTCTTCTTCTGCTTCTTATGTTAGGACTTCGTCCTGTTTTATTTCTGCCACTGCTTCTCTTGCGATTTCAAGGTCCAACTGTCCTTCCACCTCTTGGGTGGGCAACCGTGGGTCTTCTGGATTGAGATTTGTGATCTTTGACCAATTTTGCTATTTTGCTTGGGTTCACCCGGTCTACGTGGTCTCTCCAATTCCTTCTTCTGTTTCTCATTCGTCGTACTACGTCTTCTGTCTGTAATTCTTTTCCTTGTGTCATTGCTTCTGAGCTGGTCTTGCAGTGCCGCCCCTTTTATCACAAGTAGTGTTTTTATTTCGTTCGTAAAAGCTGTTTAGTTTTCTAGGTTTCTGCTCGCGTTTCCGCGTCATAAGTTAGAACTGGTCTCATGCATATTTCATATATTCGTATTTTACTACTCGTCGACATGTGCTTTCTCCATATTAGGTCACGTAGCCTCCCGGATATTTTAGACGCTTTGATGGTGTTTTGTCTTATCTCTTCTGTTATGTTTTGTTGCTGGTTAGGTGCGAACCTAGGTAGTTAAATTGCATTACTTGTTCTATTGCTTGACTGCCGATCATCAACTTCAACGAATTTGGCCTTTAGACATTACTACTGCCTTGGTTTTCTCTGTCGATATTAGCATATAGCAGTATAGCAAACGCTGCAGGTCGTTTTTATTTTCGGCATTAGTGCTGCGTCATTCACGTAGCATATAATTGCTATTGTTTTGTCGCTCATTGGGTATCCGACTCCTATTTTTTTCACTTCTTTGATTATCTGATTCATCACCAAATTAAGAAGTTTCGGGCTTAAACTGTCCCTCTGTTAAATTCCCATTTTACATAAGTATGTAGCGGAATAGATACTGGATATTTCTAGCTGAAAATAGAACTTTTCTGGAAATGTAGTGGTTGTCGTATATTTTTCTGAGAGAACAGAGAAAGACTGTTACTACCTACTTGACAGCACAAGTAGTGATAAACCTGGAAAGTTAGTAGCTCTACAAGCCTGTCAACCGTGCTTAAACATCTTGCGGTCTAGCCGCCGGAAAAGAAGCCTTCAGTGTGTGCCAGAAGAAAGTTTTGGCTATGCTGGAAACGAGGGTGTTTACGGGTCCTACACTTGGTAACGTGAGTTTCCCCCAGTTCACCCAAACTACTTAATTTACTCCTCCTAGAGGACACTTCTGTAAATAAACCAAGCGATTGCTTGAAGCATTTGTTGTCGAACTGGTAGTGGAGACTTAATATTCTTGAAAGAACGCACACGAAACTCAGTTATTTCATTAGTAGTGGTTCAGTGTTGCAACCAGGAACTTTTCGAGTTACCCAGGGTAACTTTCAGATCACAAGGACAGTCTATCTGTATTGTGTCAGTAAATCCTTTGCTGAAAGATGTTTCTTCTGCTCATGAATAAAAATAGAATTTTGTTGATTTGGGCTAGAATAAGATTATATGGTGTTGCGTTAGGAACAAAAGTTAGTTACGGCAATAAAGCTTGGCGTACATATAGACAGGCACAGGAGATTTGAACAATCATAGTATAATACAAAAGTTTTTCTTTGAAGAAAAATAATAATTTATTGGTGCTAAATTAAATGATAATAGTTTTCATCGGAATATTGTTTCACTTGAAGGTATTTTCTTTGAAGCATTTTAAAGGGTGATTTTTAAATATATTCACTTGTCTGTTTGGAGAGGTGATGAATATACAGCTGTAGACAACCGAAACTCATTTATACTGTACTAATCTGACTTATAGTCTGAAGATTACTTTTTTAATTTTTCCACCCTGCAATGAGATATTTATAGCCTTATATCCTCCCGTCTATTTTTAGTTTGTTTTAATTAATAAAATCTTGAAGAATGTACAAAAAGCAATATTTAATTCAATATTAGGAATTGATTGAATTTACACGGTTATTAGATTACAAATTATGCAGAAGTCGTGAAGGAATCGTGATGAATTTATTTTTATAGTAGGTATTTTATTTCCTCAACACAGATTTAGATACGTGATTAAAATGAATTAATTTCTAGATTATTACTAGCTGGAAGCTTTTAAAGATTGTAATTTATAAATAACACAGTTTGAAATTTTTAACAAGCTGTACGTTATCATTTATTATTAGTTGAGCTTCTTAAACTATAAATTAGCAATTGAGGATATAAGACTTTGCAATGATAATTGGGAACTTATCTGTGATATTCATAATGAGGAAATCGATAGCGTGTATTAGTTATCATACTTCTTGCTTAAACAAAAAATAAAGCGGTACTCTTAATCTAAGCTTGATTTTCATTTTGCTTCTATTATAGTGAATCCTATTATTACATCTTTGTATCCTGTTTGTTTGATTGTACATTTTGTATCCTATTGAATATTGCACGCAAGCCTCAATAATGTTATCTAGATAGTATTTCATATCACACTGCTTCCCATGCAGAAATTACGCTAATTTGTTTCGGTGCACGAACAATACCAGACTAGTTTCAGAATTTAAATTCTAATTTTGAAATAGAGAATAATGATCTGTCAGTGTTATCAGAAATAGTTGGAAACCTCGGAGAATAACGGAATCTGTACAATGTGCAATTATTGCTTTTCAAAGCATTCATTTAAGTAAGCAATTTCTTGCATGGATTTTATGCTATCAAAAGTTTTCTTCTTCGTACTAGGTAGTTTAGTTTCTTCTACTTCAGAATTTGGCTATAACCACTGATCTAATTAACAAAATACTGTGTAAAATGTTAATAATAATGCTTCAATGGTGTGTTGAGAAGTAAACTGTGCGTAATTAATTATGTATATTATGCACAATAACGGTTGGTTAATTTTTATCCTGGGAAGGCAACATAAGAAATTTTTATTACTGGACTATATACAATAATAATAATACAGTCTTTTTTCTTTAAGAGGTGTGTTTTCGTACTTTTACAACTTTACTTTCACGTGTTCCAAAGCTTTCAGATTCCTTTTACTTTGCTTCCTATTTATCTAATAATAAAGTAGATAATTTGATTAGCTTTGTAAGCAAAAATGGTGAAAACCGGATAAATTCCAATATAACCAAAACATAAAATGTTCGAATACACCGAACAGTGCTCAGCTGAACCTGATATACCAATACCGAACTAGAAAAACAGATACAGAGTGGAAACTATTGCCTATTAGTTTACAAATCACAATACGTTCAATTAATTTTAGGGAACTAGCATATTATTCATAGTTATTAATTCATTTCACTTTGGACAACTATGTGGAATTTCTTGATAAATGATCGGTAATCCTTTTTACCATGATTACGTAGTTATAAGAGGTAGTTAGGTATTATTGGGATTAACCACTCGAGGGGAGAAGTTCACTACTAGCCGTTTGCGGCAATGCTCTATTGCAACCTCAAAAGTTCCAAGCTTGCTAATGAGAAGGAGTATGAGAAGTGGTAGCAAAAAGCCTTCCCAAGACCAAACATATATTATGTTCAGGTTTGCATCGTAGTGGAAATCAACACTGCAGACATTACTATGGGTCATTGGAAATTGTTTGTAAGGTTCTATTTGAAATACTTAATTTGCCTTAATATTAGTGTTTGTAGTTACAGTTTTAGATTGTTGTACTTAACATATTCAACCACGAAGGATTAATGACCATGTGTTAAGTACGGCCTATTATTAGTACTGAGATGATTAGTCCTTATCCTTAAAAATCCTACAGCAAAGTGGGGCATTCGTGCATACGAATGCATTACCTAGATTAAATAGGAAATCAGCACTTTTATTTCAATCAGCCATCAATGGCCCTGGTCAGACAGCTTTTTAAGATTAAATTCAAATTGTTTAGTTTGAATTACCTGGTGTTTTTTAACTTTTCTCTAGAGCAGCCAGAAAGCTGACAATAATCTGTTCAGTAATAATATGATGACTCATCGCAATAGAACTCACATGGTTGTATTTGTAATCCCATAAAATCCAGGTGACGTTTTCTATTTTAATACTGTGATAGTTGAGTTAATTATTATTAATTAATTTTTTACAACCATGTATAGTCGGTCTGCGAGTCCAAAGCTATTCAAATATTAGGATCGATTCATTTGATATGAATTAAATTTTAAATTGCACCAAGTAGATTGTGTTTCCCTGGAATAATTTCAGAATTAGATGCTAAAGAAAATTGTCAGTGTGTCAACAGCTGTTCCAAAATTGTACACAATAATGATGTTGAGAAAAGGCCCATAATGTATTTCAGATGATCATGTCATGGTAGGTTGACCAAGAATATGTGATTCGTCAGACGATCCGTCGTCACTTATGAAACGACGAACTTGTAACGTCAGTCCATGTTAAAGTGCTGAAACTTTTTTTAGGATTAATTACCACGGGGTTATGATGTTAGGATTATCGGCAAACATGTCTTGCTAAAACCATGAGAACATGACTAATGAAAAATTATTGTAGCACTCCAGCAAAGAAAAAATGATTCAGAAATGTCACTATAAGACAAAAGGTTTCTTCTTTAGATTGGGATGCTTAGAGATACCTTCATTTACTGAAGACCAAGTGAGATTCTTTCTAGTGAGCAATAAAGCTTTAAACATCTATTTTAGTGCTACCTTATAGATGTAGATGGTAGATAAGCTTCACAGGCGAAAACCGCGGAAAAGCCATAACGCTGAACAAATCTCAACAATTAAAAACATTCATTCACAATTTTATTGTCTTCACGGAAAAGGTGTACCAGTATACCTATAACCAGAGATAAAAATTTGTGGGATAATGTTTCCCGATGCTTGACAAAAATGAAGTAGGTCGTTTAAATAAGCTGAATAGCCCTTGTAGTCGACAAAGTAGTCTTTTCCACAGTACACTGACCTGTCACGTGCATTCAGCCATCTACCGTCATGATGATTTTACGTATCTTGTCATTAGTGGCATTTAGTCCAGTCAACGAACGCTCAAAAAAGGCTTTTAGATGGCATCCGAGACTAAGAATTTTTGACTTTTGGGATGTGCTGGGGTGTGTTTGTGTCAAAAGTCCTCAGTTCTACGAGGTCGGGAACGCTCATGTGCAGAGCAAAATATGTCTCTTTTTTGGTTTTTTGCTCATATCCCAAAAATGGCTGGTTCTAGCAAAAACGTAACCATATACAAAATTGTAGCTGACTAGATTTCCTACAAAACTCACTCCATAATCTTTTTTCTGTCTGTGATAGTTTTCAAGATATTTGAAAATTTGAAAATCGCACTTGCTGCTGAAGTGGACAAGAGAGCTATAAACAAAATGCCAGGCACTTGGTTTTAAGACATAAGTTGTCTCACAAAGATAGGGCATTACCTTTCTCTAGCATAACTGCATCCATTAAAATTCACAACGATCGAGTTGTTATTAACTCTTTGCTAATCTTCCATAGAATCTCCATCAACAAACAATCTGATGAAAATTTGAGGAGATATTTACAATACGAGTTGGTACCGTTCTTATTATCCCTCTTTGATGAAGGTGGAATGAGAAAAACAAAGAAGTTAGTGCTTTACAGCATGTTTCAGCCCATTGAAGGGGTTAACATACCCGATTTTGATATTGTTGTTGATGAAAGTTTCCTACTACATAGAATGGTTTGGCCAAGTGGATCTACTGTTTGAACAATCTGTGAAGCATATGTGGCCTACATAATTAAACACTATTGAGTTGTATAGTTGTGTTTGTTGGCTACTTTACTACAGGCATAAGTACTAAATCTGCCGCACAAAAGCGTCGGTACCGGATCAAAAAGTTAGTTAATATCATCATCAATCAAGACACTATGATTCTGGTTAAGCAGGACCAATCTCTCTCGAATGAGCTGCACAAGTTCTAACTCATTGAGATACTGTCATCGATGCTGCAGAGTAGTAGGATTTCAACTCGACAGGCTCCAGATGATGCAGACACAATGATAGTTTCTACAGCCATTGTATAGTTGAAAGTTGCACAAACGTTACAGTGATAGGTAAGGATGTTGACCTGGTAGTGCTCTTAATGGCATTAACATCGAGGAATAAAGAGATTGTCTTCTTTAAGCCTGGTCATTGGAAAACAAAGGCAACCTCATACTCAACGAAAGATCTGCAAAAACTTAACCTCCAGCACATTCTCTTCTTGCATGACTTGCATGACGGGATGTGATACGACATCAGCCGCATTCTGAAAAGGTAAAGTCACTTTTGTTAGGCTGTACAAGAAAGATACAGAAATTTAATACCGCTGCTGTGTTTTGTAGAGCCTCATCTTCTAAATCTGATGTTGAAGACGCTGGGAAAAAACGTTTCCTGAAATGGTATAGTGCTTCAGCAAAGGAAACATCACTCAATTCTCATCGATACTTATCGTTCATCAAGTTAGTGTCGAATTTCAAGCGAGACATATCTGCTCTGCCACCAACTAAGGGGGCAGCTAAGCAGCACAGCTACAGAGTTTACCAGCAGGTGCATTACTGGATGGGAAATTTGCTATTGCCAGAGCTCTGGGGGGTGGGAACAGAAACCAGTGCAGACAACGGACCTAAAAGCTCTTTCCTTTTGTAGGAAATTTAGTCAGCCACAGTTTTGTAAATAGTTACTTTTTTTGCAAGGACCAGCCGTTTTCGAGATATATGCAAAAAATCAAGAAAGAGACATATCTTCCCGACTTCGTAGGACTGAGGACTTTTGACACGATCATCCTCTAACACACCCCAAAACATTTCAAAAGTCAAAAATTCTTAGTCCCGGATGCCGTCTAAAAATCTTATTTTGACTAGACTAATTGGCTGGTTAAGGTGGGTTTCTTCCTTAATTTTTAGTGAACCGTATCGCACAAGTGATAGGTATTGTGCCTTTGACGTTATATAGTTGAATTGACTACCTAAAAACCGTAAAAACAGCTAAAAAAGTGTTTTAAGTGATAATAAAAAAATATATTAAGTAGTACAAGAATAAACTCTTCAATGCTTTTCTTGCCAACCGTAAAAATGTTAGAGGTATGAGATATCTAAAATAATTTATTTTGTATCTCGTGACGTAAAATAGAAATAATCGACTAGATTGTGATGACGTAATTACCCAACACAAACAATAGTTCTGAAAAGGCTTAGCGTGCAGTTTCACTTAGTTCGTACCTAATTCCACAATATTTTTTTGTAAGAGAACAATAGACTACTAGAATTGAATTTACGTGTTTCTGTTGTAGGTAGATCAGTATAAATGTAACCAATTTCGTGTTAATTAATTTTTTTTTGGAGAGATGTTTAACTCATTAACAAACGCCACTTTGATATAGTAAAGCAAATAAAAGTAAATACACTCATTTCAGACAAAATTAAAGTGTCTGCCCTAAAACCTGAATATAAGATTAATGAGAGATATTTAACACTTGATGTTTATATTTTCATGAAAATGGTTGTATTATACATTTTCTCTAAGGTTCTATTTTGAAAGGCTTTCATTAACCTCCTTTATGTTTGCTTTCTCTCTATACACCTACCAATAATGATTTTACAGAATGCACGACACAAAAGCCCAACATTTGGCAACATAAAACATTTGCTTAATAAATAAATTTTGGTTTGATTACATGTGCTCTTGAATAGAAACTCGGATTCTCTATTCGAAATAATGGAATAGCATCAACAAACTAGTTATTTTGTTTGATTATTAATTTATTATCACACATCAGTACAGGTTACATAAATTCTAATTTAATTGAAAAACACCTATTATGAGAACGTCAAATACAGAGATATATCTTGTAACAAAAAAATGTGCTATTTGGTTTTTACTTTTCTTCTTTTTGTCTCAAGAATTCCAAGAGTATTTAGATGATAAGCTAGATTTTTAGTTATATTGTATGCCCTTACAAACTAAAAATTATGAACCTTTGTTGTATAATGTCAGTCCATACAAAAATCTTCACAGCCCAGAATGGTTACTGCAGCCGTAGATCCTAATAACGATTATATACTTAATAAGAATTATTGTTTTTACTCGACTTTATTCTCGAGTATACCGCGCTCTTAGAAACATACAAAACCGCAAAAGCCTGTAAAGTGCTTTTACGACTTTATTAGAGTTACGGCATACACTTCTTGAAATAATCAATTTAATTAGTTAAAAATATAAATAGAAAGTGATAGTTTGTGAATGTAAGTCCGTTTTATTTATATTTTACATTTGAAACTGTTTTAAATTCACTTCCGCTTAAAATACCCTTTTTACGGTTTTCTAGAACACCCGCGATTCATTTAAGACAAATCTT
>VTPC01008812.1:188004-208457 GCA_011009095.1 Ignelater luminosus | reverse complement strand
GACTATTATAATGTGCAATAGTAAGAGAAATTTTCAACTTAATTTGTGTTATGAGATCTGCATTGATGTATCGAATTCCCATAACCAGATTATGCATTATGTTGAAACTGCCTATTTCAATCAATCTAACAATTATTGTATATATAATCTTGAGCTCTACGCTTAAGGCGCTATGTTTGTAATGTAACCTTGCATAAAATATAATGAACTTAATCTAATTAAAACACGATGGTTTTAACCCGGTTAAGTCTCAGAGGGTGGTCTTGAGCAAAGATAAGATAATTATAGGGCGCTACTGTTTTAATCCAAAAAGAACCACAGAAATTCAAAATTACATAACAGAGTTATAAATCTATACCAACTTAAACAAGCAATTAAATCAATCAAAAAGTATAGCAAAAATGTAACAATTAGATCAGGTAACTAATATTGTCATGTTAGATTTATAAAAGCATTTTTGAATACATTATCAAGAGAATCAGACATAAATAAAATTTTAAAGAAAAGTTTAAGGTCTTATCAATCACAAACTCTTCTATAATCTGTGATGAAAATATATTGAAGTTTGAAAAATATACCAATACAAGGAAATCACGCAATAATAAAATTTAATCGCAATTACCCTTAATTATAATTAAATCATTAATAATCTCAAAACTATTAATTGAAATAGCCAAAAAAATAAAAATCTAGCTATATCAACTATTTGTAGAAAATTTGAAATAACACTTGGAATCGAGAACTGAGAAGTCATAAAACTTTACTGCGAGGTCCCCGCTGAGATACAGATCTGTACGCAGAGGTAGATTCACCTAAAACCCTATAAATACGTTCCAAGTACAGTTAGCAAACAAAAATTTATATGAAATAAAGGAAGTCAGTAAGTCCAAGAAAATAATGAATCAAATAATTAACCATTACAAGATTTTGTAATTACTTGAGTGTGATTTTAAACAAGTTGGAGAAATTGTTTAGCATGGCAGGTTGTACCCATTTGTGAAGTTGAGCAGGTGTTTTCCAAGTCCGTGAAAGAATTTGGAATTAACAGAAATTTGTGTGTTTTATGTAACCGCAGAGCACAGTATAATGCTGTTTCACAGAGGTAGTAGGCTTACTCTTTGTAATTTATTGCACGTGAATGCTTTTGCGCAAACTTAACAGACGAGAGTTAATATTCGAATCTAAATGCAGTTGCTAGGCAGTAGCAATTATTATACATATAATTAATTTTTGTATAACAAATTCTGTATTTTCAGTTATGTGGAAAAGATTCGACGTTATTCCTGTACCAAAAGTATTTATGCCTAAAACCCATAAGGATTCACGACCGATTAGTATCTTACCTGTGTTTTCAAAAATATTTGAAAAAGTGATTGCAACCTCTCTACGTAACCATATTAAAAGTAATAAAATAATACCTGATAGCAGTCAGGTTCTAGACAAAGATTTAGTTGTACTACTGCATTGTTAAATGTTCATGATGATATATTGACAGCAGCTAATAACAACAGAGTTACAGTTTTGGTTCTTTTAGATTTCTCAAAGGTTTTTGATATACAATCATTCATGAAATTTTAATAGCTTTGCTACATTTTATTGGCTTTGGTACAAACGCTGTAGATCTTTTGTTAGGTTATTTGAATAACAGACAGCAGGCAGTTAGATATCAAGGTAAAATTAAAGATGTATTTCGCCTCTAATTTTATATTTTTCTGGTTTCATTTATGCGATTCACAAGAACTTCAGATTCTTATCGTTTGTTTTTTTGCCTTTAAAACTATAAATCTGTCAACTTGTCTGGTATAGACAAGATTTATATTTCCTATAACTACCGAGGGCAAGGTGCATGTTTCTTGCCAAAGCACACCCTTCCTGCAGTATTTGATTGGTTTGTCCGATCGTCCAATATGTTAAACAGCCAATTATCTGTTGGTACACCCCTCTTAGGAGGTTGGAAGTGACATTTCTCGGACTTCTTTGTTTGCCGTGTAAGCAGAAACAGGCTTTTTCGTGTCTCCACTTGTGAAATTTGAAGAATAAGAATCTTGGGATCTATCGTGAAGTAGTCGAGTGATAGACTAATTTCTAGGTTGAGCTAAACCTCAGTGTAATGCTTGCAAGTGGATTTTGTCTTTGCTAAATCATCTATGGACATTTCCCCGAGATAATCCGGAAGTGTTCTTTACCGTACCATACCTATAAGTTGTTGCCTACCGGCGGAAGTACCAATAATTCCACAAGGAACTCTCAAACTACCGTATGGTTATCTATTTTATAATATCGTAATATTTCTGCCAAGCTTGGTAGGAAATTTGTACTGCTTTACTCTACCTAGATATTTTTGTAGTCAATTAAAATATCTTGTTATCGAACGTATGTAATAGGTATTTGTGAATTAAAACTTGTGTAAAAGTGTCGTGAGGTTAGTGAACTTTGTGCTGACAGCTGGTTTCGCTCTCTGCTATGGTAAATACCTTTTTAACTTTTGTTTGACATTTTATAAAGAAGCATCATTGGCTCGCACCATTTGCCAACAAACCATCGCAATTACTTACGAAATCTATCTACATTTTTATCGTCACGTCACCAACCGTTTGGAGAAGAGTAATCCTTTGTAAAGGTTACTCACGCGTCGCGTCGTACTGGTGAAAAATCTCAGAACACCAATTAATATTAGTGAAAAACCCCTCGAACCGTTCATTGTAATAAAAAGTCCGTTAAAATTATTTGTGTAATAGAAATATATTGGTGGTTGAATTATAACGTAGTGATCTTGTTTCGTATTTTATTTCTTATTTGTTTGCCTACTTTTATGAACAATATTTATGAAATTAGTATTTATCTTTATTGTTCATATATGTTAAATGTTGTTAATAAAACGTTTTACTATTCAACAATTTTTGTCAGGTTATCTTGTTTGCCGGATTCTGTATTTACATTTTTGATTGACAAATTAAATTCAAACGTCGATATTATTTGTGTTTTCTTATTTCTAATTAATGTTGTTGCTTCTCTCATAAACGATCAATGAATCTTATTTTAATATTTACGGTCGATTCATTATATGTACGTGCAAATTATTTTCACTGTTCCAGTGCTTCCTGCTTTGTACCGGTTTGCTGAACCGTGAATATTAATAAGTTTGACCCGGTCGCATTTATCTTGTATTTGTTTGTATTATGTACTATTGTTTCTTTGCTTATTACTCTTTATTTAGGTATATGAATTTTTCCAAAAGTGTAAACCGGACTGCTGTATCCTGTTTTCTTTGTATATTCATTTTGATATACTATGCCATTATATATGTATTAACTTATTCCGATCTTTTATTGGGTTATAAGCATACTTATTAAGGATTACAAGAAACAGCTGGCTTGGACTCCAGTGACGTCGACGTTCTCATACGGAATCACTATCTTGAGTTTACCTTGTAAAAGTAAGTATCTACATAGAGTGTAGTACAATTTCCATTTCATTTATTTGTGTATCATTCGAACCTTTGGTTCGACCCTGGCTAACATTTCACCGACAGTCTACTACAGCTGACGCCCTCTCAATACCGAAGCTAGCATTACAGGTGGCATACAAATATTATATATGTTTGCACTACCGATGGGTCACTAATCCCAGTTTTTCTTGTAACAAAATAATAATAGGAATAATTCCAAATTAAAATTTTCCAGGTTTCCCAAATAAAAAGAAAAGCAGATTTAGAGTTTACTGCTTAGTATTTTACTGCATTACTTTCTTTTTTACTGATTTTGCAGATGTGACATTATGATAAGTCGTTGGGATCGACCTGATCTGCGTAATAACTAATAAGAGTCCAGACTATTTGCATAACAATATAAAGCTGTGTAGTGAACATTTTGAGGATGTAATGTCTTCGTTATTGTTAAAAACTAGATTGAGAAGAACGCGATTCCAACATTGTTGGATTCTAAAAATGCAACTGTTAATGTGCAACAAGAACCTACTTGTAGTTATGACGTCTCGACTTTTGCATCAGAAAATGTATCAACCCTAACATCAAGTTTTTTAAGTCAGTTCACGCCAAGAAAAGTCAAACTAAGGAAACATTTAGTTTCAAAAACTCTTCAGATTTTTAAAGAACAAATTGAAATGTGAGACAAGTTTTTAAATGCGGAAATAGCAACATTTGTAAAAAAAGCAAATTAAAGCTCTCAAAGTATAAACAAAGAGGTGCCCGTTATTCGGACGAAATAGTCGAGTTTGATATTAATAAATTAATTATATATTATACATTTTAAGTCCGCAAACCTAAAACGAATTGGCAGCAAATAGTCCAAAACACCTGGGTTTAATGATTTTATGCTTAATGTTATCAAAAACAAAGTTGCTTCCTTTAATGACAAAGACAAAGACCGCATTCTGTGTTTCGATGAGATTGCGCTCAAGCGCAATTTATTTTACAACCGAGCAACTGATGAAGTGGTAGCATTCTACGAAGTTCTTGGTACGAAAATAATCATGAGGAGAGCAGTCCACCAGAACTGGAAGCAACCGATTGGTTATTTCTTAGTAAATAACACGCGTTCCGGCGAAGGTTTTAAAAATGTAATATTTACTGCAATTTTTCGAGTACAAGATACAAGACTGACTGTTGTAGCAATAATATCTGATCAAAGATCAAATTTTTATAATTTTTGCAAAAAAAAACTTTACAATTGCCGAGCCATATCTTTTCGTAAATCATTAAAAGATTTTTTCTTTGTTTAATGTCCCTCATTTAATTAAATTTACCAGGAACAATTTTGTTAAACACCATTTCGCGATTAGTATGGAATTACTGATAAAAGAATATTTGGAAATGTTATATAATTCCGAATCAAAGTTATCTCTACGACTAGCTCCAAAATTAACTGAGCAACATATTCATCCAATTAATTTTAACAAGATGAAATGTTTTATGTACAAGACGCCTTAATCAAGACGGGCTAGACATTTTTTTGGTAAAATACCTATCCAGTTCTAAAGAGCTTTTAAAAGACTTTTGGATAAATTATTTTGAAGTTTCTGACCACTCAAATTGTGTAACTGATTTTGATCAATTGTTAATGGAAGTTCGTTTGATATACCAAGAATCAATCCTTCAAATCGTGTTGTCGCATTATTCCATTGTATTTTCCAAAATTTACACTTAGAATCGCACAGTTAACTAGAATTAAATTTTCTTGAGAAAAATGCGTTAACCTAAGTTTCTGGTTATTTTATTAAAACGTGTTTAGAAAATCACAGTTGTAAGGTACGCAAAGACTTTTCGAAACAAACAAAAGAGTTGAATAATGTCTTACGGGAAAAACTGGGATTAGTGACCCATCGTTAGAGTAAACGTATATAAAATCGGTACGCCACTTGTTAGGCTAGCCTTTATATAGTCGAAGACAAGTCGTGAGCTAAGAGAGCTTAGAGCAAACGATAAATGATAAAAATGGAACGATAATCTTAGGGGTTTCGGTGTTGAGAGGGCTCCAGCTGTAGCAGAATGTAGGTAACCTAATTCGAATAGAAGACGTCACAGCTGATCTTCGTATCTAGGTCAGTAGTCGCGATGTTTACCAGGGTCGAACCACAGGTTCAAATGATACACAAATAAATAAAATGGAAATTGCACTGCACTCTATGTAGATACTTACTTTCACAATGTGAACTTAAAAAATGAGCTCGTATGAGAATGACGACGTCACTGAATTCCAGGACAGATGACCGCTGTAATGCTTAGTAGGTATGCTCATAACCCAATAAAAGATTGACATAAGTTAATACATCTATTGGTGTACTGTAGAAAAGAAAATATAAAAACAGGTTACAGCAGTCCAGGTCACACTGTTGGACAACTTAGATAAACACATAAATAAACATCAATATACATATGAACATCTGCGCCAGATATACATACATACGCAGTAAATGTGATGGGATGAAGCTTATTAACATTTACGGTTCAGCAATCCAGCGCAATGCAAGAAGCCATAGCAAAATTAAAGCAAGGTAAATATAGAAACAATGAATCGCCTGCAAATATTAGAATAAAATTTATTGGTCATTTCTTAAAGAAGCATAAATATTAAAGTATGAAAAATATAAATAATAGCGGTAATTGAATTGAATTCATCATCTGCAAGTGTTTTGCAATTAACCGTGAATTCCAAATTTAATATAAATAAAGCGTCAAACAAGAACAACTTGACAAAATTGTTGGATAGTAAGAATTTTGGTTATCAAATTTTAACATGAATGAATGAACGATAAAGAACATCGACTTCATAAATATTGTTTATAAAAGAAAGACAAACAAATAAAAGGACAAGTTAGTTACGTTACAGTTCAGCAAACAATATATTTCTATTAATTAAACAATATTAACGGTCCTTTCACCACTGTGAAACGGTTTGTCGGGTTTTTCACTAGTGTGAAACGATGTTCTGAGGCTTTTCATCAAAGTAAAGCGATGACTAGGTAATCTTCATGGTGGATTACTTTTATGCAAGCGGTTGGTGACGTGACGATAATATCCAAATATATTTCGCAAATAATTGCGAATGTAGGTTGACAAATCGTATAAGTCAACGATGCTTCTTCATAAAAGATTTAAAAAAAGGATTAAGCTTATTTACAATAACGGGAACTAATCCAATACAAAGAGAACCCAGTTGTTGGCACAGAATACTCTAAACTCGCGACACTGATTCACACAAGATTCGATTTACAGTTACTACGTAAATCTTTACAAGAATGGACGTCTACCTCATACGTTAGGTAACAAGATATTTTCATCGACTTTCAAACTATCTATACAGAGCGAGGCAGAACGAATCTCATAGAAATTCTGATAAAAATATTAAAATATTATAAGATAAATAACACTACGGTAGTCTTGAGAGTTCGTTGTGAAATTATTTGGAAATTTCCGCGATGATTCTCGAGGTACAATACGATAAAGACGCATCCGGAATATCCCGGGAAGAAGTCTATCAATTGTTTAACAAAGACAGAATTCATTTGCGATATTTCACTCAGGTATAACTTCACCTTAGCAAAAAATTAATCCAACACTTGACTATTTCTCGGTAGTTGGCCAAAAAATTTCTATGTTCTAAGATTCTACAAGAGAAGACACGAAAGACGCGTGCTTCTGCTTCGATAGCGGTAGATGAACTCTGTTGAGTGATAAAGCGAAAAAAAGTAACTTCCAGCCCCTAAGAGAGTTGTACCAACAGATAATCGGCTGTTTAACATATCGGACGATCGGACAAACCAATCAAATCTTGTCGATACCAGACAAGTTGACAGATTTATAGTTTTAAAGGTAATAAAACCAAAAGATAAGAGTCAAAAATTCCTGTAAATCGCATAAACAAAACCAGAAATCTTTTGAAGGGTTGTTCTCATTTAAACCATGCCCTTGGCTGCGAGTGATGGAATCGACTTAAATCTAGAAAGGACTCCATGATTTCTTTCAAATCAGATTATTATCTAATTACAGAAATAATTCTGACCCCGCGATCCAAGAAGCTACAAGGAGAAAGGAATTCCTATCTGGATCACCGTTAATATAACCAAGGAAAGCAAAACCTACGCAAAATCTGTAGGACTTCGCACGCACAAAGAAAACCGTAACCCTTACAACAATGAACTGGGTCCGACCAATTGACCGGGGACAAACCGCAAGAATCTATTGGACAAGTCGCTCAACCAATCGTATCATTCAATGTAAAACTCCGCCTGAGAAATTTGAAATGCTTTGTTAAAATTTGAGCTAAGAAACCAGTCAGAAAATAATTGGAAAGTAATGATAATTAGCATCAAGCTCATCACCTGATTCTCTATTTATTTCATACGCAATATGCCAGGAAAATCAGAAAGAAATTTTTAATTAAAAAAATATAACGCTATTATGATGACATAACTCCATCCAGATTTGCTAACCAGATTAAACACGCTTCAACAGGAATTTGTCTGCTAAGCCTGCTGAAATTCTAAAAAGCGGCATAGTAAAAATAAACTCAATGTTGCAAATAATTATACCCTGCGTCCCGCTTGCTTAAATATAAAAAAGTGAAAAGCTCGTCAACCCTAATTGATTTGAAAAGAAAACTACAATAAAAAAATTAATCAATCTCTCAGTGTGGACTCTCTACTATCAAAAAAACCTTTTTTAACGAGAGAAAACTACCAGGAAAATACTGGAACACACCGAAAGTACAGATTAATTCCAAGTATTGCTCTTAAAGGTTAAATTTACGACGTTATTCTTGGATTTGGTAACAAATATTGTTAACAGCTGTGTAAACACATGAATGATCTGGGTCAGTCTGGTTCTTGTCTAGATACTGGAGACATCCCTTTAATTTTAGTTTCTATTTGAATAAAAATACATTATTTTAATAAAATTTAACAATATAATGCATAGAACGGTAAAAAAGCATCGGCTTAGCTGTAGATATAGTTTGATTTCTTTTAAAGATGCCAAAAAAGTGCAAAGAAAAAACAGAAAATAGCGAAGACAAAACGCGTCCTCTCAGACAAACTAGTCTTAGTTTTGGGCTTGGTCGTAATATCATAGCAGTTGCTTTGTTGGTGTCTTTTAGAGGGCCTCCCAAAAATCTACACTTATGCAAAATGTAAGATTTATCATACAGGGTGTTTTTAAAGTTTACGGCAAAGGAAAACTCTTGATGCATCTCTTTCCCCTTTCCTAAAGCTAAGTAAAAAAGTAAATTCTACTGATTGTTGATTGATTGATTGGGCATAAAGCTAAATACAAACTGTTCTTGCATGAACTTGATCATTGTTTATATAAAACTTATTTCAATTATAAAAATTGCGTAACCATAAACTGTGTGTTTACTAAAATTAAATAATATTAGAAACAGCAAAATATATTCAGGTTTTTACGCGTCACGTTTTAATTTACTGGGTATATTGAATTTCACCGTTAGATAAATTGAATTTTGCACAAAGTTGCCAGATGGCACAATAAATATTAATTTATTTGCACAAAATTAATTAATATCAGGTTTTATTTTATTTTCCAATAAAAAATCCCTTTTAATAACGTGTAGGGTTCGATGACCTTCATATCCTATCTGAAATATTGCTTAGAGAAAAAACTTTTATAATAAAACTTTCATTTCCTAGATTTTGTGGTTTCCACGGGAAAACTTCTGGCGGAAATCGGTAATAAATATTATTTACAAAAATCTTCGCTTTAATAAATTAAAAAAATATTTTAATATTTTATTTATTAATTTTGAAGGTTAGTTTACTCAACATAGGGAGGAGTTATTTCAAAACTAAAAAGTTTTTGAAGCAAGGAGAAAACAAAAGCTAGAAATGTCAGTTAAAATGATAAATTCCAAACCTTTCCCCCTAAGGGAATTGAACTCGAAAAAGAAAAACGACATATACATGTATACATGTGTATTTCGTATTCAAATCAGAAAACATTTAACTTGATAAAAATTCTACCTTGGTTTTACTATTATTTAGTATGTAGTGTGTGGTTTCATTACCAAATGCCTACGTTCTTATTTTTGTTCCATTTGTTTGATTGAAAGGAAACAAAACAACACTTTTAAAGTTTCCTCTTCTACTATTTTTAATCCTGGAGGTATAGGCTTTATTGTTCAAAGTCAAAAAATCAGTACATGTAGAAAAGGAGAAAACATTTTTCAACTATGCATCAACAAACAATCGACCAACGACTCAAACCAATTAATAATAAAAATTAACCTTTTGCAATAAAATCTTGTAGGGGTAAAATTCCAGCAGATTTTCTATGTGTATATGAAGGCATTCCCTAATGATTTAAGGCGAATTCGTGCTATTTGATTTATGAGATAACACTAACCTCGAAAAGATAGGATATAAAATTTAACTTTGGGCGTGTAATAATATTTAACAGGTGTTATTAGTGAGCGTATAAATCGAATTAACTTGTAATTTCTGGGTTAAAAACACACTTCAGAGAAGGTTAACGTTTTCCTAATTTGCTCTCGCTAAATTTTCGCGAAATGTTTGCTTTATAAATAGACTTACAATTTTTTTTTGCTAGGATTTTAGTATTTACGTTTATCTCTCCTTATAATAATCAAAAGTTGATTGTACATGTAAAATTGGATTTGAAACTCGAGCTGCGTCGTAAAGACATATAATTAGGTTCATTTTGTGGAAACTAATTAAGATAAAATGTTTATAATTATGTCTTCCTTCAAAATAATCAGTTAGTGTCGGTTAATTAAGGCTATTGTTACGTTTTAATTAGTTGATATTTAATTTACTTATTAAACCACACAATAACAAAGTATCACCTTAATTCAGTGATATTAAATAGATTCTAATTAATCTTACCTTTAACCTTCTAGTGGTTTGAGATAATGAGTTTCTGTCTTTAGTAATAGAGAAAGTGATTTTCCGAATTTGGTTACTTTAAGAATGACGGAAGACTTGTAAGAAACCAATTTTGTTAGGAATTAAAATTATCATAGCATAAAAATCCGTGTTCTATCCATCAGATTCTGTCACATACACTCACTCTCGCACTTCAAACGAAGATCGTTTTTCAACGATATGTATTGATTCTATACAACGCAGGACAAAATATGTGGAAATCTTTCAGAATGTAATAATACAGGAAATTAAAAAAGAACACGTGTGTAAATATATGTTATAAATCCAAACAACGTGATATTTTACAATTTTCCTGTTTATACTATACGAATAAATTTCTTTTTATCAATTTGCAGGATGTACTTGCGGAAAAATTTATTTGAAAGACGTGCTGGAATTTAATTGTAGAAATGGCAAAACGCCACGACTTAAAAGAACTAAAATGTGTTGTTTACAGAAGATAGTTGAGATACAGATAAAATTCTAATATGAAATTAGCATAATTTTTATACATAAAACATTCTAGTGAAGTCTAGACTGGACTAAAGTAAACAATGCGAATATACGGAAAGACTTGAACAAACAATAAGCACATTACATTATACAGCCTTGTAAACTTATTAATTTTTTAGGAATTTTCCCTTGCGTAACGTTCCTAATACAAATTTTTAAAATTGCAACCTTTTTACAGTTCTAATCACACTTATCTTAAGCAAACAAATTTATAGTTTTTACTAAGAAATCATAGAGTATCCCAACGTTTAAATTTTTAAGAGCTGGTGATGTCAAGCTCGTCAACAACTTCCTAAGAATTTCAAAGTCGATTCTATCCTGCTACTATCCTGAACATGATATGTTAGTAAATGAGGAACGTGGAAATTGACAAGTGTCAGAAACCAGCTTTGGTTCAAAGTCGGAAGCAATAACTAGTTCTCTATGAAAAGCCATAATTTACTAATTCAACATTTAACACGTAACTAGTTCATCAATTTAATATATCGTGTAGGGGTGAAAATTTGTTTTCTTTGAAAGAAAAACTCCTTTGCTTACCAAGGGCAAGACATCTGCAAATTCAAGGGTTTAAATTTAAATAATTCCGCACACATCTCTTAATTTAAGCGAATCTAAGCGTTTTAGGCAGAAAAATTCATGTTTTATATCAAACAAGAAGCAATCAAATACTCCCTTTTCTGTATGAATTGTCAGATTGTTTAAAATTCTTTTGTTTAAGTTATTTAGAAACTTTTTAGGTACGTTACTAAATTATTAAAAATACCTTGACAAACAGACAATAAGGTTAATCGCTACTACCTCCTCGTTGAGCAGAGACAGCTAGGAAATCTTTATAAACCCAAACTCAAAAAGATTAAGAATCACTATCAAGACAATTCAATACCGTTTTAAGAATTTTACTCTTCTACGGCCAAAATGGGTGAGTCCGTCGAAGACCCTGTTCCGGCATTCGCCTTGACCACACTAAGGAAAACCACGGAAAAACTCTAGTGAGAACAATAGGCCCGGGGATGCTCCAGACCTCTCAAACGCTAACATAGCGTGGAAAACGCTATTTACGCCACTTGGTTGTTTCGCGGAAGCTTGTGGATGGGATCTTATCTGTAGGTAAAGGGAGTGTCGAGACGTGTGTTCATCGACTCGGAATTGAGGTTTTCGGCACGTCTCATCATGACAGAGGGCAGATGTTTGAGTTTCTTTTGAGTTTTCTGAGAATGTAGAAATCGTGCTCTTTGTATTGTTCGACCACCCTGCTCACCTAGCAAATTCGAGGCGCACATCTACAGGGGGAATTCCCATTCTGTCACAGACTTTCTCCGAAGAAAGGAAGCGCTCCAGATGGAAGATCCTTCTGCAGATGGCTTTATCTTTCTGTCATTTCTGATCGCATATGGCGATACGAAGGTGTAAATGGTGAATCGGGTCGATGAAAGTTTTGTATGTGTGGCAGCCTGGAATGCCGCTGCAGAGTCTAGATAGCAAACCGCTGCGCTGCTGGACAACGTCCAGACAGCGTTTCAGCTCTTCACTCCATCTCAGCATGGGTTTGAAAGTGATGCCAAGGTACTTGACGGATAAAGAAAACTAGAGGTGCGAGCCCTACAGTTCCAGGCGGACGTCGTCGAGATCGAATTTGGCTGAATGGGTATAGCTGCAGTGGCGGAATAGAATGACATTGGTCCTCTGAGGGTTCAGTTTGATTCTCCATTCTCAGAAACCAAGTCTCTAGGCGTCCTAGTTTGTACGATTCTCAATCCCTTAGCGGAGCTTTAAGACGTCACTCACAGGGCCGTGTCGTCCAAGATTTGGGAAAGGCGGACCTCAGGCTCTTCGGGGCAAGGGATATTCTGACAGTAAAAGATGAATAAGGGAGGGGAAAGAATGGATCCTTGTAGGACGCCTGTACACCTTGGACGTGGCCAATGTTGATTAGGCAGGAATCTCGGCAGCCCAGAGCTTAAAAAGAAGCACTTGCGCTAGGCCTTGTCGAAAATCCTCGATGTCGAAAAACGTGACCGCTACGCAACATCGACAGTTGAAAGCTATCGAGACGTCGGTGTGAAGACGGAGAATAGGGTCCGTGGTGGATCTGCCACGACGGAATCCAGACTGATGCTCTGAGAGGAGATTGTGAGCGTCTATTTTTGTCAATATCCATTCGAACACTTTGCCTAGAACGTTGAGAAGAGAGACAGGTCGGCAAGATGTTGGATTACTGCAAGGCTTTCCTGGTTTGCTTCCTTTCAAGCAATTGGAAAGTATTCCTAGCGGAAGTAACAATTAAATATGAGGGTGAGTAGAGCTATGGCTGTAGGTGATAGCTGTCGAAGGGCTCTTCTCGTAAGAAATTCGTTCCCCGTGAAGGAATTCTTGTCGGCAGTTTCCTCCTCGAGGATGGGACTGATGATGTCTAGAAGGAGGTCTAGAGGATCCGGAAAGGCATGGTGACGGAGAGCAATATCGCTATCAAGGCAGACGTCATAGGTGACTGTGCGGAGGGCTTAAGCATTAAATAGTGGATCGTCTGGAAGTTGATAGACTTCTAGGACATCGACGAAGATTGTCACCTTGTCCAAAAGATCGGCTATTATGTTGCCGTTTTGGTTAACATGAAATTTTTTGATAGTCCTCTGTCCAGTGAGTTTGTACCACAATCAGGTGCTGTCTAAGCTGGAACAAGCGGCCGACCAGCGCTTTTTCTCTATCCGGGTCACATGCCAACGGACGATAGCGCCGAGTCGATTCTACTGTGTTTTCACCACTGGATTACAGATGCGGGTGTATTCTGTGTTCACTCGTCGTTTTTCACGGATGATTTCTTGGGGGAAGGCGGTTAGAAGTGGCCTCCTAGGATTGACGGACTGGCGGTTCTCTCAGGAACGAATGCTTGGACAGCTTCTTAGATGACTGAGATCACCTTTTGGACAGACAATTCTGTCTAGGAGTAGATCGTAGGGAAGGTTGTTTTCCAAGTGGGCTTGGAACTCTTCCTAGCGGGCGTTGTTTCAATTTCTGATAGTGCGACAAGCGTTTTGGGAAATCTGAACTTGAAATAGAGTGGAGTCGGTGACAATTTTAGACGACTTATGTTATGGAATTTACACCAAAAGTCGTCTGTGTGGTTAGACATTCTTGAGAAATTGCAAAATAATTATCATACCTTCTACGGTGGCTAACTTCTAGAGCTTTTTTCTCTTTGAAGTCACTCACGGTGACTAATGGTTAAGCTTCGCTCTTTATCAAGCCACCTGCAATTACTGACTGACTTCTTATTTTACCAAAGCGTCTACGGTAACTTTCCTCACTCAACTTTGCCTTATCCAACCCCCTACGGGGGCTAACAGTCAAGCTTTATTCTCTACTAACGGTCAAGCTTTCTTTTATCAAGTCTTCTACAATGGCTAACTTCTAGAGCGTTTTTCTCTTTTAAGTCACCTACGGTGACTGCCTGTCAATCCTTGCTTTTCACCAAGTCAGCTAAGAGACTAATCGTAGGCCTTTGTTCCACCTAACTCTCTACCATTGCTTAAGATCATGTTTCAACGTGGTTAGTTCAGATTATTTTTGTTTTTGCTTTTTAATTTTTTAAAATTAAATGATATGCAATGAACAGAATTGTCTCTATGATTTGACGCATATGCAGAATGATAAATTGTTTTATTATCTCATTTCCTGTCTTATAATAATGTTTATTTTAGATTCTTTTTCATGTAGAAATTGTTAGTTTTGCATTTTCTTAATTTCTTTCAAAGCATTATAAAAATTGTTTGTTGTGGCTTTAACTTATTAAATTATTTTAAATAATTAATTAACACGAACGTTGAACATCAACTAACTCTACATGAAGTATCTATTTGATTAAATAGCCCTAACAAACAGTCACAACACTTCACCTGAAGAATTCGACTAGCCACCTTATGCGGAGCACCATCAGTCTTAATTAGTCAGTGCTCACATCGCATCCATAACTCACTTTGCAAGAAGCGTACGACCATCATGCTACCTGGGAGTGTTCTGCCAGAAAAAAATTAAATTTCCTCATTCAAAAAAAAGTAGCTTTACTTTTCTTACTAGCGCTGGAGACGTTTTACACAAAAATCTCTTTGCAGAAAAGTTAAAATAAAAAGGAGATTTAAAACACTGATCTAGCAGAAATACAAACGCAGATGACCACTGTCTGCTTAGGTAGACACTTTGTTGCCTATACAACCTTCCAAAGAGGAAGGAACCTGAAAGAAACATCAAATACGATAAAAAGGTTTGCAGAAGTAGAAGCTCCGTCCACTAACCAACCCTCCAAAGACGAAAAGATTACGAAAAGTAGAACAAGATGATAGTGTCAGCGGAAATGGCCGCTCCATCGGCCAACCAACCCCCAAATTAACGCAGCTGCAATTGACCGCTCCGTCGTCTACTTAATCACCCGAAGACGGAGTTATATAGAGGATCTACTAATTTATACAATAAGCTCTTTTTAGTACATGCTCTCCAACGCTAAATGAGGAAGAAATCATATAGTAGTGTGTTTATGATAAGATGAACGGTATAAGACAGAAAATAATTGACTAGTAGTCTTCCTATTTTTTAAAAGTTTTAGTGTTTCTGGTTTACTTTTTGGGTTCCATCAATTTAATAATAGTAAACGGTTGTGGTCGCCTCGACGTTCTTCATAGAAATAATTCATCATCTCTAACTACTTTTTAAATCTGATTTGCCAGTTTTTGGGGCAACTCTTGGACGAGAAGTACCGATAGGAACTTGAGCCCGCGTGGTTGGCAGAAAAATGACTGATAGGACCTGGGGCATTGTTTGGATGTTACTACTTTGAACTCACACGTGTAACAGTATTAATTTCTAAGGCTACGACAGTTTTGGAAGTGGACACATATCCTAACTTACTATTTGTTCTATCATCGTCACCTTCAGTAACACTCTCAAACACACATTCATACTAGGAAATAAGTTGATGTACTACCTCAGACCGCAACATGTACTGAGACGTAAAAACCTCAAAGTTTGTGGATAGTACCTGAATTTATTCCTTGGAAATAACTAAGTTCGAATCATAGCAGTGAGCTGACAGAAAAGTCAAAAGGATAGTCTTTGTTTTCAAAGTTTCTGCCAGCTCGAAGAGATCCTCACTAAGAACCGTTGATGGTGACATAAAAATTCCTAGAGCGTCCACAAGGATGGTCTCATTATTGAAACAGAGATGACGTCCAAGGAAGCCACTTACTTTTTAAAGTTTTAGAGCCAATACAGGGAAAAGTTCCGACTGTCCAAGGTTATCAGCAATGAACACATTGGAATAAACCATGTTTTTACAGGAGAAGAAAAGTTTAAGAACTCATAAAGAAAACTTCTAAAAACAAAATTAATTAAGTAAGTGGAGAGCAAAATGATCTATAAATGAAAATCAAGACTAGAACTAGAGATTTCGTTTCATTTGCAGAAAAAACTCTTTAAGAAAAACGAAATCTTACGATACTCAAAGAAATTTCTGTTTATTATTTATGAGTAGTCGTAAGCAACCTTTTCAGTACTGACATTTATTAAAGCAATACTTAATAAAAAATTTTTAAACTTGAACGCATAAAAATAAAGTTCTGAGAGTCAGGAAAAATTGATGAACAGTCCCACTTTTGGCCTAGAACAAAACAAAAGTAATTAATTAATTACTATTTATCCCTAGTTAAAATAATTATAAAATTAAATAGGAAGATTTTATTCAGAAAATTTCTACCTAAGGCGACAACAGTGGTATAACAGCTGCGAGGGTTACACTCACATGGGTATTTCTTTTTGCAACCAAAGCGATTAGTAAACTGGAGATTTATACACTGCGTCTCGATTAAATACAAAGAAATTAATCGAACGCCTTGAAACCTTTTAATTAAGAAAGATAATGAGATAGAGGGTTAATTGGTGATAACAATCACTACCTTTGCAAACGCAAACAGGAGTCAAAGTTGCTAGTTGTTGGTGGATTTTTTCTTAGACGTGGAAGGGGCGGAAGTTGTTGAATGGAAAAGGCAATTTCTTTTGGTTAGATGATTCCTTTGATCTTTAGTGGAATTATTATATCTTTATTCTTTTCAAGGGTAAGCTTCTAGAGATCTTCTGTATTGTGCTATGCTAGAGACTTTTTTTATATTGTAGCAGAACGCTTTGTAATTCAAGTTGTGACCAGGCAAAATTTCTGCGCGTAGAATTGAGGATTATTCATTAGTTTATGAAACCTAATTGATATGTATGACAAGCACAATGGTTTGGTTCAGCTTTTACTGAAATTCTATTGCAGACAGCAGGGCGAGGAACTACTTAAATGCGTCTAGTTTTAGTAGAACGATAAATTTGGTAATGCAATAATGTAGGATAAATTATTGAAATTATTATATTGCTTGCTGTAAAAGTATGGCTTCCAGAAGTAGCAACTCATCGCAATTATTTACTATCTTTACTCTCTTGTAGTTTACTGAGTTTATAAGGTTTTGCAGGCAGTCTCAGACTAATTTCAATTTAAATTGATCAACATGCTAGTACTTTTAATGCAGCCTATTAGTTACAACATGAGTGGGCACATCTGGAGGAATATTTTTCTAATTTATTTCTCGTCCAACGCTTCTATTGACTGACGCAATTTTTTGAGCGCCAACAAAATCTGTATGTATGGTATTTGATTGTTTCCTTCTCGAAATAAATCTTCTGATTGCCAATGTTATCAAATTCGCTGAAAAGAATCTTCTATCTCTATACGTATTGCTCTGATGGACAAATATGTAAACAAAACACCATATCTCGTTTCTCTTCTTTGCCCTATGGATACTTCCATCGGCCCGAAACTCTATTCCAACAAAGAAAAATGCTCTGGGAAGTCTTGACAATATTTCTTCTAGAAGCTATCCCATTTCTGGTATTTTTGGTCTGGCTCTTCTTATTCTACAAAAGTTTCAAGAATTTATATCTTTTGCTATCAGTCTTTTTGCTTGTAAAATCCAGAACTTTATTTGTACTTGTAAGAATGGAAATTCCAGTTCTACATCTTTGTTCATTTCTTCTAATCTTCTTGTATATTGCCCTGTATCTTCTTTTCGCCAAAATTCTTCGTCTTAATAAGAATACTAAACGTTGGAACCAGTAGCTTCTGCTACTATTTGCTAAACGATAAGCCATTACTGCAGTTTGTAGTTCCATTCGTAGAATAAACAATGTTGTCACTAGCCAAATGTCATTCTGTTTCCAGGAGTTCCAGAAAAGAATCTGTATCTGCTAGCTGTGGCTTCATTTACTTCAGTTGTTTCATCGTAAGATTCTAATCGCTTTAGAATAATTAGATTATGATTAAGAAATATTAAAAATGATAAAAAACTAAAATTCCGGGTGTTAATGTATTAAGTGCGACTTTAAATACGAACCAATACTTAAGTGTACTAGACTTCAGAAGAAAGAAAATTTGTTGCTGTTTGTTATGCAATTATTTACCGAAAATAACCTTATACTTGTTCCAATATTTGACTTCCGTTTTATCTATGTATGAAAAACTAATCAATATAATTATATTTTCCATATCAAATATTGACTGATAAATAAAAAACAATAAAACACCATACATCAAGATAAAACTGTGCATATTAACTTGTTTTTTGCTTATTTCAATATAGCAGTGCACAATAGATAAACAAGGTAGGAATTAAAAGTATGTCAATAAATGCAATTTTCTCGAAAGTGCCATCCCACATCTGATTTACATAATTCGAGGCGCGTTCCATTTCAGTTATAATTATGTTTAGGTTCTCTTTTGACTTGCGGAAAATTCCACCGAGTTTCGTTGTAATTATTCATTGGAAATTTATACTTCTCTACAGATAAATTCTTAAGTGACTTTAATTTTTGGTTTTAACGGCTGTAATTTCTGTTAAATATTACCTTCTGTTCTAGTTAATTATTTAATTACGCGGTTATACCAACGATGGCGGTTTTAAATAATTTAATTTACGTTCGGAATTTTATGTCCTAATGAAAGTTTTTTAGATTTATTTTCCTTTTTACATTGTAACCGTGAAAATTAGAAAAGGCTTTTCTGATAATTTAAGCGTATAGTCAAAGGACGTTACAATTTAACTGTAATTGAAGGTTAAAAGCGTTCGAACAGCTTTGAGATTTTCTTCGATAATTAATGCTACAGTGTTTTAAAATTGTTCGTGCACGTTGTACGTTCATAAAAATATGTGATTTGTACAGTTACTTCATCGTAAATAGTAAAATGTAAGTAAGAAATATTTTTATTTTAACTTCAAGTAAACCCTTGGCAGCACTGATTTTTCCTAACGAAAAGAACTTTTTTTTTTATTTGCTTTCGACAAAAGAATTTACAGTCAAATGGAAAAGATATCAATTATCTGTTCATTAATAGGTCTCTTTGATTGAGAGATGACCCATTTCATTACTTAATTAAATCATAATTTTCTGAAATGTCTACAGAATCAATTTTATCAGTTTTTAGTTTTTTACTTTTAACAACTGATCGAAAGGACATTATGTATTAAAAACGGTTTTTGGGCCAAAAAAGTAAATGGAAAGCTATCGAGTATTTGTTCTTACCTCTGTTAAGCAACCCACAATCCACTTTACAGTCTACTACGCATTTGAAAATAAACAAAAGTAAAATTAAGTATTTATACAAGTATTGCTTAGGCAACACAACTTACATTTAATGGCCAATTAAAGTAAAAGTGAGTTAAAATCAAGCATGTATGTATAGATTTACATTAGACAACACAAATTGCTTAGTATGAGAAGCCACGCTTTTAAAAGACAAAAAAAACAATGATTTTTACAGATACTGAAACACTTTTGCTTTATTGCACTGCGATGTTATCATCGACGTAATAGCCGGCCTTTTTGAATAAAATTATTCAGTCGATTACTTTCCAAAAAGAGCTTGTTTCTAGACAGTTTTGCGTACTATCTTGGGCATAAGTAATGTTTCGGTTTACAAGGCTTGTCACCAAATACTCAAAAACTCTGAAATCTGGCAATGCTAAGAAAATACAGACTCGGCTCGGTAACTGACAACTAGCAAGCAAAATTCATACAAATTCGTTTCATTAGAAAATGAAAAAACAAACCAAATTTCTGGATATTCTTGAAACCAATCGTTAACTGTATCAGCCGTATGTAAAGATGAATTATCCTGTACGAGAGCAATTTCACCTTCAAGGATGCTTATGTATTGAACAGCTGTGAATTTTCCCTCTAAACGAGTTAATTACCCTAGACCAGCATCGCCCATTCAATTCTAATATCTCAGACTTATGCAGCTAATCCATCTTAAAGGCTAAATATGTTCTGGCTGAAAGCAAGTTTTAAGTTTTCATAGTGCCATCGCTTTTGGAGAATGTCTTTTATCCGTAAATATGCCGCCCTCCCAATTAAATTCTAAATGCTTGCGAGCAAATTGTAGATGAACCGAAATCTCCAGGCTCAGTCCGGTCCGACTGAGAGTAATCTTTACGAAACGAAAAAAA